>CAJNOQ010002489.1:0-24083 GCA_905250885.1 Didymodactylos carnosus | reverse complement strand
ACCAATCTATGAAAATCCCGTTTTTCGAAAGAGGCTTGCCATGATATACCTTTTGAAACAAAATGTTCCAGTCTGCCATTCCAAAAATCTAACTATCAAGGTACTGCTTTAAACACATGTTGATATACAATAAATGTCTCTCTACAACCTGGCGAAAGTTTCAAGTCTCCATTTATCGTGGTTCGTGCCACAGCGATCTTCGGACACCTACCGATCGGCTAAATTTCAAGCCTAGGAACCTCAAAAGTACTTGATACATAGCTTTTCGGGCGCGTTGAATCTCGTGACAATGCTTGTTCTGTTGTCCGGGTTAAAGAAACTTTAAAGGATGAATTTGTCATAAAAGTCGGTTTTGCCGCTGTGACCGTACTAAAATAAAACCTTTCTAGCACCGCCATTTATTAACAAAATGCAGCATTTTGTAGAGTTTATCAAGCTCTATTTTGAACCAAGAAAGCTCTGTCTTGGACTAGGTTCATTGATGAATCTAACGTTAAACTAGACGAATCTTATGCTAACTTTACGTACGTATAAATTTTCAGAAAGGACCTGTAAAGTTATATTCGTTTTTTGATATTAAACAGTTACGCATACTTTTGAGTCACGTTTATTGCGATCGTCACCGAATCTGAATAATCTAGATGTAGAAGATATTCAATAGTATGACTAATGGAAACTTTATGTATTTTTCTTCTACGTAACTAACAACATCTGATAAAAATGTTGACATTACCTGTGTGACTTCCAAAATCGTGTAAATAATCGAAAACAACCCCTACAGAAATCAACCATAGATAAGAATGTATGTACACGGTAAAAAGGATAAGAATAAATGTCTTTAAAACCTAATCATATATATACATACATACACAAATAACTTTTGTTATGTGTTCACTTTTCAGAAGTTGTTTTCAAATAAAAATGATAAATTCAGTTCTTTTTGTGTTTCTCTTTGAATTGTATGCAATTCAAAGCGAAGTTAAACCATCAAATTTTGTTCCGTATGGTATTGATAGTGGTTATACACCAATGGATCGTAGATTAAATGCATTAACACCACCTATAAAAATTAAAGTACTTTTCCCATATTTTAATGAAAAATATGATGAAATCAAGTTATGGAGTCATGGACTTATTTTATTTGGTAACCAGACCTACAACAATCTACCACATGCTGTACCCGGTCGATTTCCGCTTCCGGGTTTTATTTGTGTTTCACCATATTGGGCTGATACAGATATAACTACAGATCTAAATAGTAATATATTTTATCAAGAAATTGATACAGATGTCTATGCATTATTATTAATTACTGACATGGTAAAACGTGCATATTCAGCGTTGACGTCTCAACGAATGTTATGGGCATTTGTGGCTACTTGGGATCGTGTTCCTGGTCATGAAGGTTCTCGAGGACGAAATACATATCAGGCTATAATAACAACAGATGGTCGTTATTCATTTACAATATTTACCTATCATCAATTACAATGGGCATCTGGTGCATGGGGGGTTATCCGCAAGTTGGATTCAATGCTGGTGACCAAAGAAATTATTTCACACTACCGAAATTATTTTCATTGGGTATTACAACTATTGTTAATGATTCTAATATTAATCAGCCTGGACAGTTTATTTATCAAACAAACGGAAATATATCAGATATTCAATGCAATACAACAGATGGGTTACAAACAATTCCGTATCGTGGATCAACCTTAGGCGGCTATGATATTCGTTTAGATGGTATTTGTTTTATTGACACAACATATACAGTTGAAATTAATGAACATAAAATGAAGAATTGCACAATAATGTCCAATTATATTTTATGTAAAATGCCAGTGATATCTAACGGACCAGAAATATTGATTAATATTTATAATTCAAGTAACGACTTAATTGCATCCACAAAATTTATTGTTGAATTATCCTTAGATAATGTTCAATCGATATTAATAGATAACAAAGAAAGTTATGATTTAGATAAAGTTGACGAAAAGGAATCCTTAACTTTAAATTTTAAACAAAATTCAATAACTAAAAACTATCATTTTAATGTTATTCTGTATTATTATGAAAGTATAATCACAGACGACGATCAAATGTATAATTTAACAATGAATCAAATTGTACTTTATACTAATGTCAATTTATCATTTATCGAAAATATGACGTTAAATTATAAAGACATAATTCAATCTTTTGATAATGATCTCAATGCAATGGCATCAATTACTATTAGTTTTGAAGCTTATTCACCCTCAACCACAGCTCAGCTAAATTCTCTTGTACTTTATAGGATATACAAATTGACGAAACGTGTTTATAAAATAATTAAATTTATTCGTAATCATTGCGAAGAATGGCATAAAAAACAACCATCGCCATCCGACTATCTGTCACAAGTACCAAAATGCCCATGTCGAGTACCAGCCACAGTATAAAATCGCTTTCTACCAACATTTCATGGATTTGAAGCAGACTCAGCATGCAGTCCACAGAGTACAATATCATTGTGCTGGCTCTTTCATTCGGGCGCAATTGACGGATGTTACCGTCAATCTTTGGCTAGTAATGGGCCTGGAGCTCAATGCTGTTATGATACAGATGGTAGATGGATATCAGATCCAGAAAAAGGTGCTGATACATTAGATTTTGTAGCGGGAACAGGGTCCATGATACAATATATCCGACATGCCGTTGTAGACGTCTTACCTTACTTTTCATGTTGCAAGAATCCCATAGCACCATCAAGTTCCTGTAAGAAGTATTACGAGAAACGTCCACCAGGTACTGAATGTGAAAATGTACCAATACCACAACCAGCTGGTACAAATGGAGACCCACATTTTTTAACATTAGATAATTTAAATTATACATTCAATGGTTACGAAGAATACACATTACTCAAAATAGATGATAAAACTGAAATACAAGTTCGATTAGAACCACTTCGTCAAGACAAATCAGCTACAATTATGTCTGGATTTGTTATTCAGAACGAAAATTATTCAAAAATTCAGTTTGAATTAATTACTTCATTAACTTTATTAGAAATTCGTATTAATAACCGTCTGTTGGCTGTCAATGAATTTGATGACAACGATGAAGAAGATTTTATGTATTCAACAATCAAATTTGATAACCAAAAAACAGCAATTACACGAACAAATAATAGGACAACATATAAAATAACATATGTGAATGATATTAGTTTGACAGTTCAGATACGTGAACAACTCGATTTGCTTAATATAATAACAGTAGTACCACAAACGTATAAAAATCGTTGTGCAGGTTTACTTGGTAATATGGACATGAATGCTCAAAATGATTTAGCATTTCCGAATGGTACAATTTTGTCAACAAATGAAAATGAACAAAAAATATTTGAATTTGGTGAATCATGAAGAATAACATTAGCAACAACATTGTTTTCGACATCATTCCTCTAGGATGTTCGTGAAAATGACATTTTTTATTCAAGTTCTATCATCTGGTCGATAAAAGCTGCATACACACCACAAATCGGCATACAGTGCGTCCATGAGCTGCGTATAAATAATCTGCGCCCTTGATGAGCCTTACAGTGTATACCATTTTAACCGTTTGATACGTTGATGATAGAGTTTAATATTCGTGCCCATAGTACAAATATCGTACCACATCTCATGTAGTAAATTTTTTCAAATAAGAACGTCCTAAACTAATGTCTGTTTATTATGATGATAAGAATTTCGACAAACATCAAGATCAATAATACTCCAAGATTAGATATGGCTAAACAATCTTGTCAGAAAATCACACAATATGAACAATGTATATTCGATGTGCTTGTTACAAACGATACAACAATGAGTCAAACACATATGGAATTTCAAACAAACATTGATAATTGGAAAGAATTTGCTAATCTAGTTCAACAAGATAACAAAAACAGTATTAGTAATGCTTTACATCCAAGTATCGCACTATATATTCAACTATCGTTAATTTTAACATGGTACTTTTAAGTGTCGAAGTATATTTATACTTATTTAGCTTTGTTAATGGAATGTTGTGGTATTTTATTGGAGAATTTGGTGATTATAATAAATCACGATCAATAAAAGTATCACGTAATTCGCTTATTCGCACAATACCTGTTCGAAAAACTAGACTGAACAACCGTACAATATTGCAGAACTTTTCTAATCAGATGTTCACTTCTAAGAACAAGCTTTTAGAAAAACCATTTTTCTACTCTTAAAATCTTTCTTACGTTGAAGAGAAAGAATCGTAGGCTACTTGTGAGAAGCCTCAAGAAGCGAGACGAAGGACAAAAACCGTGATAAAAGGCTAATTATTTCAACATGACAGGACGCTGTAATAGAAAACAACTCACATTAATTCAAAATAAACAGCCCAATCATAGATATATCACTCCGTCGATTCTGTTTATCAAACCATATTCATATATGAAACTCGTTGTAATCAAAAACAGAATTATTGAATAATGTATTCATGAAAGCTAACCATGCTTCCAAATCAAATTGTTCAAAGGATGATAAGTATATATCCAAGTAGTTGATATCCTCTAATGTTTCAATTAATAGTGGTAATATTTCATACACATTAGTAATCATTTCAAAAGAAATTGTAAGTGATTTTACATTGGGAAATAATTTGCATAAATAATCCACATTCTCTAATACCAAAACTTCGTCATCATCGAATTTTAATTTCTTTATTTTAGAATATGATTTACCACCATCCTTTTCCTTCATCATTTTTAAAAAATGTGTATCATTCAACTCCAATGATTAAATGTTTGGTCCAGAATCGAGAAGAATTTCTAACAAATCCAATCGAGAATGATAATAAGATAAATGAGTCAATTGAGACCATATAACCAATTGTTCAAGATTCACTAGAATTGTTGATAATGATGCATTATCAACAGCCATACATTCATTTCCATTCTGATCGCTAAACACTTTCAATGACCGTACATATTTGAATGTTTTACGAACAGTTGGGTTCCAATAAATCTCACCTACAACGTTCATAAAGCTCAATGAGTCTTAGGATACTTGTTTTCTATTTACCTATGACATGCAACACTCATCCGCTATTTACATTTGCTAAAGGTCAATTTGTCTTAAGTGATTTATTGAAGATATATCGAAGTAATGCATAGTTTCATTCTAGATAGACAACTTGCACGAGATATACATAAAACAATAGAAAACTTCAATGATTATCATTCACTTCGGCTCTATGAGTGTAGATGATCGCGTCGCATTTGTGTAAAAATGAAATAAGTATGTAAAAAGAGCACTTAGTGTGCAGACGGTTTTTGTGAAACTGATCTGAGAGTTAACTATACTTGTATCCATAAGATTCTACACAACTGACTTGTGCTGATGTATAGCACTTTTATTCGGATTTTTCTTAAAAGCCTTAAAATCGGACCTAAGCAGAGGAACAAAATGTTTTTCTGTTATGTCTATCGAAGCTGATCTTGTTCTAACACTAATGAGAGAACATTCACAGGTCATCAAACGGTTTATACTTAAAACACAGTTGGTCTTCTTAAACGAGACACGTTGATTAGATTACAAGTACGATATCTGTTACTTGGGCTGGACGTTCGAGTTCGACAATAAGGTTATTCTTAATAGGACTATGGAATGAGAATATGACACGATTCTTAAAGAACGTGTGACAAGAAAGAATCAGGGTTATTTTGATTGTCTATTTTTCAATAGAACAAAAATATAGATGGTTTGAATAAAATATTTAAAATTATAACACAAACAAAAAAGTCATTTTCACCACACGTCATTTAAGAATACAACACATATTCATAAAGCATACTATTAGCAGTTTTCTAATACAATCAGTTTGTAAACAGTTTTAAAACACTTTTTCATACACTTACTTCATCTTCGTTTCCGAGAAAAAGACAAGATATGAGCTAATTATTATTTCTGAGAAAAACGCTGATAATGCCGTGCCGTAGTGATAGAGTATCTTAGTCAACATCTAATCTCAGAAATGCTCTAGCACCTTCTCATGTTCTATTGTATAACGATGAATATTCGCAGAGAAAATAGGAGTTATCTCAATATGATCTCATCTGTAAATCTTGATTGTTAGCAAAAAAAAATATCCGTGGTTAAGAACTTCGGTGAATGTTTTTTCACCTCAAATTTCGATAATCTGCACTTCTCATCTTACCAATTTCATTTTTTAATTGTTCAATATTTATGTTAGTTTCATCGTTTGCCAGCTCTATACATAATTTATCAATTTTATCGTTTTTATAAGTTGTTGAATCATCAACTGTGTCATCACCATATTTCAATTGAAATATATCTAATTCAGTAACATAACATTTATCCTTAAATGGATAAGAATAGAAATTTAATTGGTCTCTTATTGGAGAATAATCAAACATAAAATGCCATTTATGGTTTACCCAATAATCTGTTTGAAATATCTGTAAAGTTTCTTTCATAGTGGTCAAAAATGATTTTGGTATACAACGATACCCGATGTAAAATCTGAATGTTTCTAATCAACGAAAGTAATTTGACAATATATATTCCCAACGTTGACCATTGATAAATGATAAACGAGCTGCAGAAAATGACAAATACTTAATAGGTGATGATGACAAATTTGAGAAAAATAACTCAATGCTATCAAACTCTACATTCGTTATTTTCAATATTAGATGTTTCAATTTTAATGAAATGAATTTAAATGCCACTGGTTCACGATTATGTACAATGTTTAACATATAATCTATATAAAGATGAATGTTTAAATATTCAATTAACGGTATACAGTTCAATAAATGAGCCAAATCAACAAATGACTGAAGTTTAATTGTTAGTTTCTTAATGTTAGTTTTATGAGAGGATACTAATAGACGACAAAACGGTAAATGACAATTTATTAAATTCGGAACATTCATCAGAATTATTTGAGAGTCTAATTTTCTAAGCTGATGAAAAGAATTGAAGATAAATAAATGCTTTAAATTTCTTAATAGTGATAATTTTCGTAATATACATGTTTCCATTACATTTAAATGAATGTCATATAAAACAAGTGTTTGAACTAACAAATAGTCATTAATCTGAAAGATTTTTCCGACTTGTAAATTATTTAGTCTTATTGACACCACGTTTTTTATGGAAAAAAGCGGTAGAAGTGTTGTACACTAATAATCAAATATTGACTTTTTATCAATTTTTTGTAAAGTCAACATGTATTTGACATGATTGAAGTATTCTGTTAATTCTCATATTCAAATTAATAAATACCATATAAAGATCATAACCATTGAAATATTCCAATATTTCTAAAAGGATTTCATCGACCAATCCTAAAAGCAAAACTATACGTATTCAAGATATCAACAAAATATTCTCTATAAAGATGCAATAGTCTATCAGACTTTCAAACCATCGATTTCACATAAACATAGATCTAAGCTGCCATCATAGTATGCAAGATTTTACGAATATTGTGGAAAAACAAGATTTGAAGAGCTGATTTGGGACTGTATAGATTTTCGACCTAGAGAAACTAATATTGATATGACTTTTCACATAACATGTCTGTTGTTGTTTCTAAAGGTTTGCACATACTAGCAAGTAAGGTTTCAAACTCCAAAAAGAATTTATTTTACCCTTTGAAATTTATAGGTCTAGTATTTGATCATGCAGCAGCACAGATAAAGATATAGAAACACGAAGTGTCTCTAGAATGGCGCCACTTTTTTTGTGACTAAACCTGAGTATTTCACTATGATCGAAATTTTTGTAAAATGAAATAGAGAAGTTCGTGACTGTTACTAAGCTGCACTCTCACTACATACCACTTGAATATTCTGATTACTGTCTCCCAGTTAATACTCTGATCGGGATATTTCAAAGAAAGAGTTGTGAAAAAATCATTAACACAAAGATTATGACTTTATTCCATAGAACTCTGAAAAAATAATTTTCAAAACCGACGTTTAAAAAGAGGTTTTTGGGGCTCGGCTTCCGAGTAAAAAATAACAGAAATTAAGTTTACTGTGTTTAAATCTCTAGGCTCAACTCTGTAGTGTTTGTGGAAAGCAGTAGAAGATAAATTGCGCATAATTCCATAAAAACTGCCGTTGGTCTCATAATGTCCCATAAATGAATAATCTAATACACATAAATGATATGATCTAATTATGATCATAAAATGTGACAAATATAATTGTAAGAAAATGATCATTTTTAGATCATCATAATACGATCATATTTAGATCATTTTTTCAAATTATATCATATATACATCATTTTTACCTCATTTTATGAAATGGTCTTAAAATGACTGAAATATGATATCATTTTAAGCTCATATTTAAATCATTTTAGGATTATAATATGATCATTTTCACTTCACAGGACATTGAAAACCGCCAAGTTAACTGCCACTTAACTCCCAGTTAATTGCCAGCTAACAGGCAGTTTACTGGCCGTTTTTAGATCGTTCAGACAGTTTTTAGGTGGTTTTTTGATGGTTCAGATGGTATCGTTTTACCACCGTAAAGCGGAGGTTTTTCAACTGCCTAAAAACTGCCAGTAAACCGCGTTCTCATACATCGAATTTTCATGCGAAGCCTGACCGTTAAAAGATGGTTTACTGGCTGTAAATAGGCAGTTTTCAGACAGTTTGAACTACTAATTTACGGCGGTAAAACGGTCTACATAAAATAGACGGTTTTTAGAACGTTTTTAGGGAGTTAACTATCAGTAAATGGTTTAAAAATTGCCAGTAAACCGTCAACAGAAAGAAAAAAAGAGTAATAACGTCAGATGTAGGGATTGAACCTATGGGTAACATATTAGTAGTCTGTCAGTCTAATCACACTCTAAAGAAAAAAGGTATCCTACAAAACTAAAAACAGGGTATCTGCATTTGTTACTAATAAGAACCAATTTCCATATCTTAGAACATATTTTGGTTTTCTAGGTTACGTTTACGGGTATTTCTTGCTCATACGTGAAGGACATTCCGAAAAGTCGTCTGTGGTTTGATCTTCCTGCTCATGCCCTAAACAGAAAATCACGTTAGCCTTTTTGGCAAATAAAATCTTTTCCACAAACAAAACAAAAGATAGATAACAAATAATTCTATACTTGTACTTTCTGTGCGGGGAAGAAAATCCACCGGTCCAGAAAAGGCTTTCCTGTAATACAATTACTTTTGTAATTGTAGTAACTTAAATTTGTAAGTAACTTAAATATATCGACTTGAAAATGTCGAGCCTACAAAATGTAGAAAAACAAGCCCAGTAAATTGACAGAACGATCCCGAAAGGACGAAAGAGGTGAGGCAGGAGCTATTTCAATATTAAGCTATTGCAATTTTTTCTTTGTTTACATCGCGTAAATACCTTGTCTTTAACCAGCTCACTTTTGTCAAGCTCTAAGTGGTTACATTAGTTTGATTCGTTAGTTTTATTCTCTTTAGTTAAATCATTTCAAATGGTAAGCCTTGTGAAAGAAGACTACGACTAAGGGTATAAGGTCACTTAAGGAATCCAGATTTCGACTACTCGATCGTAAAGAGCATCACTTAAAACCTATAAATTGACAAAAGAAACTTGGCGGCAAACACTCGAAACCCAAAAAAATTCAATTTAGTATTGATTTTGAATAGAAATTCTAAAAACTTCACTCGATTCCTGACGGGGGCCAAGGGCAAGAAGTTATGACTAAAAAAACGTGTTTTCAGAAAATCACATCATTCGATTTGGCTTTGTACGTAGATTATGAATATCGTATTTATTCAAATAAAAATACTAGTCATTAAAACCATGTTTTGTTTTCTTAATGTATGTAAAAAACGGAATTGAACGATATATTACCGCCGAGAAAATGTAAAGCGCTCAGTCAAAAAACATTTTCAAACATATAATATGTTTGAAAATACGAAATTGAGGTTTTATTCTGAGAAAAAATCCTTTTTGGTACTGTAAACAACAACGCACCGATGACAGAAAGAATGTTAAAAACTCGCATCGATGCAAAAAAAGATTGTCTACTTCTGGAGATTATCTGAGATGAGTATGGTTTTAAAAAAGATGTTGAAGGTATGTTTAAAAAAGTTGACTTTTTCGAATGAAAAGCATTAAAAATATCCACCCTGCTTTCAACGAGCACAATTTTTTGTCTAACCATCTAAAACCTGTCTGATTTATTAGCCGTTTTTAGATCTGAAGAAACTACTGTGTAAAAACGGCCAGTAAACCGTAAGACCAAAAAACAGCCAGTTAACTGTCTGTAAATGGGCCGTTAACCACAGTTAACCAGCTGTTTTTTGGCTTTTCCGTTTACTACCAGTTATTAGACGGTTTTTTTTGCAGATCTAAAAACAGCCAATAAACTAGACAGTTTCTAGGTGGTTTTTAGACAGTTAACACGTTGTCAACTGGCAGTTAATGAGCAGTTAATTGTCCGTCTTTTTTCTCCTGGATTCATATAGTCATACATATCTCATTTCTTGCGACCGGGGTACATGTAGGATGGCATCGTATAGTTGACTCAAGAAATTTTCAAATTGCTCATGTGAACTTCCCTGTCCGGGTGCATCTTGGACTTTTAAATCATACATTACCTTCTAGTGTAAGAATACTCATTCTGTGTTCTTCAAATATGCCCTATAAATAAACGTTATCGTGTTTGTATGAAATATTTTTTGAGTATATTTATAAATATTTTTTTGAAATATATCTTGTGGCATCCGTGGATACCCTGTGATAACCTAAAACTAAAAATTTCAAATAAGTAAACAAAATACGACGTTCAACTCCTTCATATATTGAACAGAAACAATAAGTAGATAGAGTACCAAATGAGTCAAACAATGACTATGTCGTATATAATGACTGTCTGAAATTAAGAATCGATAGGGCATGAAAGTGAAAATTCTTTTGTCATTCAATATGTCTTACTCTGACCTTTAGTTTTTAGTATTCGGTATTCAGTAGTCAGTATTCACTATCTAACTTTTAGTTTTTAGGTTTCAGTATTCAGTATCTAACTTTTAGTTTTTAAATTTTAGTTTTTAGTCTTTAGCATTCAGTATCCAACTTTTAGTTTTTAGTATTCAGTATTGAGTATTCATTATTCATCATTCAGTATCTGACTTTTACTATTTACTGTTTGGTTTTTAGTTTTCAGTTTTTAGTCTTTAGTATTCACTATTCCCCAGTCAGTACTCAGTATCTAACTAAAACTGAAAACAAAAAACTAAAAAGTAAAAAGTAAAACTAAAAGTTAGATACTGAATACTGACTGCTGAATACTAAAAGCTAGATACTCAATACTGACTGCGGAATACTGAATAACAAAAGCTAAATACTCGAAAGTAAAAGCTAGATACTGAACACTGACTACCGAATACTGAATACTAAAAAATAAAAAATAAAAGCTAAAAGTTCGATACTCAATACTGACTATTGAATACTGAACAATAAAAACTAAAAACTCGAAACTAACAGTTAGATACTGAATACTGAATACTAAAAACTAAATACTAAATACTAAAAGCTAAAAGTTAGACATTGAATACTTAAAACTAAAAACTAAACGTTAGATATTCAGCACTGACTACTGAATACTGAATAATAAAAACTAAAAACTGGAAACTAAAAGTTAGATACTGGATAATGAATACTCAATACTGAATACTGAATACTAAAAACTAACAACCAAAAACTAAAAGTTAGATGCTGAATACGGACCACTAAAAACTAAAACCTAAAAACTGAAAACTAAAAGCTGAAAGTCAGGTACTGACTACTGAATACTAAAAACTAAAAACTAAAAGTCAGATACTGAATACTGACTACTGAATACTGAACACTGAAAAGTAAAAAGTAAAAACTCAAACTTAGATGCTGAATACTGACCACTAAAAACTAATTAGTAAAAGCTAAAAGTTAGATACTGAATAGTGACTAATCAATACTGAATACTAAAAACTAAAAACTGAAAACTAAAAGCTCGATACTGAATACTGACAACTGAATACTGAATACTAAAAAGTAAAAAGTAAAAACTGAAACTTAGACGCTTTATACTGACCACTAAAAACTGAAAACTAAAAGGTAAAAGGTAAAAGTTAGATACTCAGTACTGACTACTGAATACTAAAAACTAAAAGTTAGATAGTGAACACTGAGTACTGAATACTGAATACTAAGAACTAAGAAGTAAAAGTTAGATACTGAATTCCCCCCCCCCCTTCGTGTGCCCTAGAGAAGCACCATGCCGTGCAATAACTGGCTCAAACAGTGGCGAAGACCGAGCGGGTGGTAGGTTATATGTCACTCCATGCTTGGCAAAAGAGAAAAAGGAAGTGTTTTTTATTATTTTTCTTATTAAAGTATGCCGTGACCCACCGGTGGGGCACATCGTTGCGAATGGGTTAACAGTTTTTTTCGTTTTCCAAAATACGGTGTATTTTTTGTATTTTCGCACCAACGAACTGAAATTTTCTGAAATTAGTAGTTATGTAGAGCAAACATTTCTCTACAGCCATAGCGATCATCACTGACAAAATTATTAGTCGCATGGTTCGCGAAAATAATCAATATGCGGAGCAATACTTACAAACCCATGAGCATAGCAGGCGGTCAAAAAACCTTCAATGGGAACCAGCCACTGCTGAAGAAATGCTCAGTTATTAATTATTATCGATTCAAATTTGTCTATCATCATGGTACTTCAAATGACCTGGAATCCATACAGTTGGCTGTTGTTCCAGTAGTAGCCCAGTTTCGGCATTCGTACCAACTACATTAATACTACTCGATAATACTCCCCCAAAATTTGAGCATTTCTTTGGCAGTGGTTGGTTTCCATTGAAGGTTTTTTAAGTGTCTACAAAGCTCATGGGTTTGTAAGTATTGCTCCGCGTATCGATTAGTTTCGCGTACCATGAGGCTAATAATTTCGTATGCTGGTAGCAATCGATAGGATTGATTGTATTATCTTCTGAACCCAAAGTTACTTCTTCAGCGATTCCGTGATCCTCCTGGAATGCAACAGCCGAATCTAATTCTATGTCATTTCAAACTTGTGAATCTTCGTCGTCATCAGTAATTCTTCCTCGAAACTTGAAGAATCAGATTGCATCCGGACAACATCATTGTTCAAAGCACTCACTCCACTCAGAGAGCTACCGCTGCCACCGTCTTTTGCATCGGTTTCTTCAAATAGCAAAATTTATCGGAAAACCAATGCAAATATACGTATCTCAACTAAAAGGAGTTTATATAGCACGAAACACATCAATGGCGCATAGGTTGAATCGAGGTCACATGACCTAAAGGAACTGCATAGTAGATTGCAATAAAATTAGAATCTCATAGAGAGCGTCGTCGACATAGCCGAATAACCACCACTATCTCTCTCTGTCTTCTCGCTTCTTCATTCCCTTTCTTCGAAGAAAAACGCTCTAATAAGGAGGGCTTCTAATAGGAGAGGAGCTTCTATTATTTTGCAGTTCTTCAAGAAAGAGAACTGTCCATGTGATGTTACAAACAGAAAACAACTGACCAGTGCTGAATGAAAAGGCCAACGAGTGCATTTGTCCAAAGGTGAATACACACGAAAATGAATCCGGTTGTGGTAGGTGCTGAAATAAATCGTGATGTGAGGGAGTCAGCATCACGCGCAGTAGTAAAGAGAGCATATTTTTATGTCACAGTCACGACAATGTTCTTCGACGCCAGATTGTAACCTCTCTTATTCGAAAAGTCTCAGTGCGACTTAACGTAATGATTAATAAGTGATCGTGCATTAGGAATTGCATACGAAGGAAGGATTTTCGTTTTCTACTTGATAGCTTTAAATTTAATAAGACATAAGAGAGAGAGAGACGTTGAATCAACGTTCTATTCCTTTTTTGTTGGGAAAAACTCAGTTTGACACATTTTATTTTGTGTTATTAACCATAAAACAATAGATGAATCTGTCTTCTTTTTTTGGTTATACAGTGACGACTCTCTCAATTATTTTTTTCTCTGTTATAAACTAATAAATTTCAAAAACAAACAAACAAACGGGTGATCAATGTTGATTTCTTCCCTCTTTAGAACGAAAACTGTAAAATCATAATATTACTTAAAGGGTAAAACATCTCATCTTACCGAAACGAAGAATAGCTTTGACTATAGCATTGGATTCCAAATTCATACATCGTTTTTAATTACATTCACACTAACAATGGCGTCGCAGACTAAACCGTGATTTTTGTCCTCCTAGGATCAGCGCGATGTAGCTTAGCCCAGACTTGACTTAGGCTTTATCGAAAATATGAAAAAGACGGCTGACAGTTAGAGTAACATTTTGATAAAAAAACAAATTTTGACCATGTTATATCATGTTGCGTTTTCTGACTAACCGCGCTGGAACCTTGTAGAGAAGTGAATAATAAGTTTCGTCATTCGTGTTATTGTTGCTTTACGAGCAGCAACGGAGAATAAAGAAACGCAGCTGCAAAACATATCAGTGGCATTATCGTGTGCACTTTTTTCTCTGAGTATTTGGTCACATATGAAACTCACAGCTTTTTTTATACTTAAGGGCTAATTGTTCAAGGAATGTACTTCAAATTCAGTGTTTGTGTGAAAAAAGAATGTAGTTGGTCATGAATTGTCGAGCGAGTTGATTTATAATCACAGCCTTGCTCTTTGTTGCATGTGGCCTTGACGACAGTCACTAATCTGTTCGGTTGTGTCTGCTCTCGATTCTTTGAACTTTTGAAGTATAACAAAAAAAAGAAGACAGATTCATCTATTGTTTTGTGGTTACTAACACAAAATAAAATGTGTCAAACTGAGTTTTCCCCAACAAAAAAGGAATAGAACGTTGATTCAACGTCTCTCTCTCTCTTATGTCTTATTAAATTTAAAGCTATTGCATTTTCTTCTAGAGCAAATTAGAACCATTACCGCTGATTGTCACTCTATATAGACTTGGGTCTTTTATTGGTGACAGATTTTTCTCACGTGTTTAATTATCTTTTTATAGGTGCACATACTATTTCATTGGAAAATAGACATGAAAAAGACATGCTATTTTACTGGAAAAAAGACCATGCAATCACCGCTGCTAAATTGTTTTCTATTTGCTATTTTGTTTTGTTACGCAAATATATAGTTTTCTTTAAAATATGCTGGGCTTGTCGGGCTTGGTGTATTCTCATTGACAATACACAAGAATACGCAAATATATAAATTTCTATAAAATACGCTGGACTGTACACAGTAGATCAGTGCTACCTGTACGCCTCTAACTTGGAAACTTCTCAATCGAATCGATTGAGTTGTTTCAAACTCATTAAATGTCTTTGTCTCCCAAAGATATAGACCAAATTTGCTTGATTAGTAGAAGGAGAGAAATTTATTGACTGTATTTTATCAATGAATAAAGTTTAAAGAAAAGAAAAATGAAAATTTGGAAGTTTGACTTTGAAAATATGTGTAAGCAAAATATAAAGAATAATAGAGAGAAATGTATCGTCGAAATATGTTTTATGCATTTTTGAGGTGTGATCTGCTCTTGTTGAAGCAGCTGTCGGAACTTTGTACGTTTCATTCGAAAGAGAATGGTTGAATGTACAGAATGATGAAATAAAGCTTAGGGCGTTAAATATTTCAGATACTCAAAGAATAAAAACTACTAGAAAAAGATGGTAATTCCAAAATCATTAATTTAAGAAAAAAGTCCGGTAATTCAGCCGATTATGATCATGTGGCTCTAAAACTATGACACTAACTAAAAACTGACTAATACACTTACGTTGCTCAGAACCAAAATTTTAGCATTTTTGCAGCCATGTATCTTTTCGATTTTGCAGAGACAGCTAGCGATATCATTTTTATTCATTTTTGATTGTAATTTCACTTTTAAAATCGACTATTTTTGATTTTTCTCAGAAACAGCCTAAGATACTGAGCTGCCTTTTAACCATAGGGGGAACTGTCGCAGTTCTACTCTAAAAGTGTCGACCAAAATATTCAATATTAGCTGACGTATGGATGAAACAGTTTTCTGAATTGCCACTGAGCAAAGTATGTGAAAGTTATGCTCTTAGAAACAAGTGTTTCTGCTGCATTTAGTTTTGCTCATGTTAAAATCTCGTTTTGAAAAAGATCGGCTTTTATATCCGCAGACAAAAGGGTCAGTCGTACTTCATTGACTCTCGATATGAAATTGCCGATGTATAGTAGTTGAATGTTAATTTATTTGATGCGAGACGCACAGGCAATTATTAATTTTCTGCTGTCTAACGGAAGAGTACATTAGAATAGGTGTCTTCAATGACATTCTCTTGATTGACTCATCTAGCATTTCAAGTACGCTTCGACGAACAGTCAACAAAGACTAAGTAGCAAAGAAACACAATGAGACGCAGAGGGAAAGGAATGGAGAAGAGGAAACAGAACACGGAAAAATGTAGAAAGATGCAAATTATGATAGATAGATAAAACACGCAGTCAAATAACTTCAGCCCTAAGCTATCTCATTTTCCACCGTTATTGAATTTGTCAGTTTACACTTGGCAGTTACTTTACGTTGTATGCACTTTTCAATTACTGTCATTCTACCTGGCTTGTCTGTTCGTCTGCCACAAGCCATCTATTCGGAATTGGAAGAAGTTCATCCGTACAATCGAGCACGTTCGCAATGGCAATGTTGTCATAGTCGAAATGACGATTGTTTTATGCCATACTATGTATCACGCTGCTATTGCGATAGATTTTGTTTTCATGACTGTTGTCCTGATCATGATGTCGTTTGTGAGGGTAAAGTAGTAGGACACTCTGCACGAAAACTACTAAAAGGTGTAAATGAAATACGTCAGATGATCGGACCCATCTTCTTATCACTAATGATATTACGCAATACAAATCCAAATCGTCCATTGCGTTATGTCAGTCGTTACTGACATAAGTCATGACTCTCCCAAATAGCATTCTCTTTATCATCATTCTTTCTCTCGGTCATCATTCCTTCTCTTATCATAGCTACATTCATTGTGTTCAGATTCTTTTCTCTCTCTCTCTCTCTCTCTCACATCTATATATTGTGAGGTTTTCTCTACAATAGGGAAGTTTTTTGTTTTTCTGATTCTTTGTTCGAATAAAAGGAGGTGAGTATAACACATTGATACGACTGATGTGTCGTATAGATATGAGACAAAGATTCTTCGAAAGCGGTTTATATGCTATAGACAACAATCGTGTCTGTGTGACAACCAGTTGTAACCCGGTGAGTGAAGAACTGAATGAAATCTATCCCAGCTCAGTTATTCGTCACAACAGCCATGTTTTCCTAGAAAGCTAGACAAGGAAAAAAGGTTCTTGGTGAACCGCTTCGTCAAACCGTTCGACAGACAGCTTTTCCATGATGTGCTCCTAATATATTCTAGTATCACGAATTAATGAGATTTTCTGAGTCAAAAGAATATGAGGAATTGAAAAGAAACGCGCGAATAATGACTTCATTACTCACAAATAAGCCACCGAATCAGATCTCAGATTTTTAATTAGACCTTTGTTGGTTTTTTTGGGAAAAAAAGAAAGGAGTACTCTTTTTTCTAAAAAGAGACTCCGAATAAGACTTATCCGAATAACCGAAGAACTTAAGTGCACAAGAACATATTGAAGAATTAGTAAAGCAGTTAGATAACCGCCCTACGCCTAGCGGTAGTTACGGTGCAAATTATCGAGAAGAATTTCGAAACATATTAGAAAAGTTCAAACATTTATCTGATACTGACATAATGTCGGTGGCAAAGAGAGAAGTAGTACATGCAATTAATACCGGTGCACATTCTTCACCGAGTTCAAGATTTTATCCGTTATCATCTCCTAAAGAGAAAGCTATGTATGAACTATTACAAGATCTGTTGAAAGCTGGTTTAATTTCTAAAACAAAATCTGAATACGCACCTCCTGCTGTTTTAACACCAAAACCCGATGGCAGTTGGAGATTAGTTATTGATCTGTCCCAGAATCATATGAATTTATTGAAAGTCTCTAACGAAATAAAACCACGATCGTTTATGGAGGTCATAGGAGAAATGTGATTCTGTCGAATACACTTAACTATACATAGCGATACGTCTCTTGCTTGAAAAACAGAAGAATGTACATGTTCTGGTAATCATTAAAAATAATTAACAGAATCAGCTGATGCTGATCATGCTAATCTGTTTATTGATTTTCTAATCATATCGAGTAATTGTTGTATAAGGATATTACGGAATATTTTACTTGCCAATGTGTTTAACGTTTTACAATAATTTAAATACCAAAACCAATCAGCCATATAATAGAGCACAACTGTGTTTAATGTTGTTTGCGAGTTATTTAATGAATAGAGATAGATAATCATGTATGGAATATTTTTAACAAATTGTTATTGTTACTTGGAATAATAGCATTGACATTAAATGCAAATTATGTCTACTAATTGTTGTTAGTACCTGTCCACTACTTTGTTTTTAACTTGGCATCGTACGTCGACGGCTTAATCTAATATTACGAACGATCAATAATCCAAATATTGTTAATAGTATAGGCACAATTGCTCCATTAAATAACGCAAAAAAGTAGCCATCAATAACAGTGAAAAATATAGTTTTACTTTGTTCGACTTTACACGATATTGAATTACTTATTGGTGATGATTTCATTCTGGTAAAGGATAATGGAATGTGTAATGCAAATAATGACCAAAATAACAGGGTTATTAGTGTTAGTAAACGGCTGACTTTTAATTGACTCAACTGACGAAGTTTATAGTTAAATGAACTTGTACAATAGCGATCAATTGATGCTAATGTTATGTATGTTGACGAGAGAATGGGCAATAGAAATATGAGATAATTTCCAAATTTGCACCATGCAGCTGTGAGACTGATGCTTGAATATAATCGCCGATTAATTATACTTAGCAGAAGCATGAATAAAAATATGTGTAGAATAAGCAAATCTGTGATCGATGATGATAAAAAATACGTCGAACACGTATTTTTTTGTAAAGGTTTTTGTAAAAATGTGAATATATTCAAGAAACATCCAATTAGGCCTGTTACATATGAAAGAACTACAATATATTTATCAACTACTGTTAATACTTGTAATACTAAGCTCAATGATGCAGTTATCGAATTGTTTGCCATAATCAATCACCTCTTTTAAACTCTACTGTAAAATTTTAAGGAATTAGTCAGTTTTCGTAAAAGTTCATGAGTGCCAAAACTTATTAATATATTTTCGCTTTCTTGCATTCGTCCTTTATTAGTACTTTGAAATACGATCGCGATCTTCTCACTTTCTTTCAGATTAGGTTGTTGTAAAACAATATTGTCATGATCATATTTTCTAATTAATACATGTCCAACGCTAATCTTTTCCACTATCAAATTTAATGTGAAAGGACATAGTTTTTCATTACGTGGTCTAATTGTTTCCTTCTCAAAGTAAAAAGAATGACCTACTTATTTTTCATTCAAATCTCACGGCTAATTTCCATCTATTACACAAAAAATTGTACATAATGATCGAAAATAAAAGTTACCAAATAGCTGAGAGTGTCCTGATTCCGAATACATCTATTTCAAATCTTTAAAGCAACATAGTTTAATGAAAAATCGATATTTTTTCCGTATGCATTATCTCCGAAAGTTCGCCACTTGGGACAAAACGTTTTATATTTAATAGACCATCTATCTAAATAATTTTGAAACGGCGTATTTTCGGTTTCCTGTAACATGTCCGCATGGATACCCGTTGTGCACTGGTAGAACAATCACTCCTAGAAGTGCAGCTTACTTTGTCTGATATTGTTCTATCTTAGGGCAGATAGTCGATACAGCGTTTCTAGAAAAATAAACTTTTGCACATGAAATTCCAGGATAAAATATATGATTATTCAGAAATATCGTCGTATATACGTTGTAGAGAAACTACTGAATTAGCGAATCTACATATATGTTTGACAGAAATCTGTGGCGATAAATGTGAGTTTTTTGGGTTTAGATTCTCAGAATGATTCAAATTTTACGAACGAAATAAAATCTGATGATCTCGTAAAATTCATATGTTCAGAAATGAATGAACAGCGATGGATATATATGACAATAAAAGGGATGCTAGATAATAATATTGTTATTTTATACGTTAACGGAAAACAAATCGACACACAAAAAGTGAGAATTATCGTCCTTTCTCTCGATTAGAATATCAAATAGGTTTTTTCAGCTCCATTATACGAATGTCCCAACATCACTAATCCATTGCCAAATTTTCTATGAGAGCAGTCTCAACAAAACGCGAAATTTTTATTTTTTTTAAAAAACTGGAAAAAACGTGATTTTGTCAAAGACGATTAGAAACGAAGAAAAAATACTGACGTTTCCTTTCGTTTTCTTGACTATTTGAGAAGAAAACTCGTTTAAACGCTCCTGAACAAAAACGCGCTGTCTTCGTTTTATTTTTGATTGTATTTGAACGTAATTTTAGGTTCATCAGATGAATATTCTTTGTCAAAAAACGATTTAAAAAAACGTGTTTTTCACCGTTTTTTTAAAAAAAATAAAAATTTCACGTTTTGTTGAGACTGCTCTCGTAGAAAATTTGGCAATGGGGATAACAGTTGCTTATATCGGTTCACTTCCTACGCAACGTGTTTATTCAGATGCAGTGTGGAGATAACGTCTATGCTTTCTATATGTTTTTTCCGTGAAAGAACTACTTATTAAGTTCTGATTTGCACGCAGGTAGATAGTTTGAGGTGCCCTCGATCCGATGCAACCAAAAGTAAAGTTTCCAAATCAAACTGGATGGGAGAAAATTGCTCAGCAAATAAGCTCCAAAACGTATTTTTAGAAAATTAAGAAAACATTTTGGTATCCAAACATAAAAAAATGAGAATTTTTGTAGATAATTCGATTTCCTATCCGATGGTGCAGTTTCCTGAATTTTTGAAAAAAATATCTAGGTTAAAATGCAAAAATTTTTAAATTTATATTTTCATCATGAAAGTTTAACTTTAATTTGCTTTTGAGTTCAGATTCGTAATCAGCGAGAAAAACTGCGTCTGATGACGTATTTCTAACCTTTGTTGGAGTGGATCCATTAACCTGAACCTTATGATCCGAAGAATGACCGTTAGCTGGCCACGCCGTATAGTGATGATTCTTATGACCTTTTCTGTTCGTCAAGAGGTGTAGAGACTGGTACTTAATTTTCAGAATGAAATTTCTATGACTTTTTATAACGGGAATCAACACGCTTTTCTTGTTGATGCTTCTAATACAATTATTCTTTTTGCGGTAGATTTTTATAGATTTGTGCTTGTATTGTAACTGGAAAAAAAGTTTTTTCTAGCAAGTCTATTTTCAGGCAACAGACCGAGAAGATGTTTTGACTTACATATTAACCCAATAAAGATTTTTGACTCCCAGTTATGTTTTAAATAAAACCAACATGGAAAGAACAATTCGACTTATATTTCGAAATGTTGTGTCGCAGACCAAGGTAGAAATAACAGCAAAGACTATAATACAGAAGCGTTTTCACACAGTTTTTATCCCTCCTTGTTCGGGTAAAACCGAAAAAGCAACTGAGTGCAATGTATTTTGGTGGGTAGTAGTTTAATTCATCATATCAGAAGAAATTATCGAAGACTATGGATTATCATGAACAGAACCGCCACAAAAATAGTCAATGACAACTCCTACATTTGACGGATCTTTAATTCGAACCTGAAGTAGATCTGTGCGTGTTTCATTTAGTTCGAATTTAACTCTCATCAGTATTTTGTGCCCAGATCGATAGATGCTTGCCAAATATAAAATATAGGAAGTCGCATTTGTCTCAACTTTACCAGGCTTCTCGTACACTTCCACTTCAGTATAATCAGCAATTTCATCGTCAAAATCAATCGAAAAATTAGATGTGTTACATAAACAGAGCTCTTTTCAGGATAAAACTTTTCAATTTGCTGATAGTGGTATTACATATCTTTTTTCCAATTCATGTTTACTCCCAATAGCCTGGCAGATTGAGAGCCAATTTGATTCTGAGACATGCTGAATATAGTCACAAACTTCAGCGTTAATACCATGGAGCTAAACCATATAAAATCCTTTTTTTGCGATGAAAGTGATTTTACAATGCCAGTTTATCTGACATTCATCAATATTACGGTGCCGGAAATTCAAAACTTGAGCAGGAATTTTTTTCGTTCTTTTTATCATGGTTGGATGAAGCACATCGAGTTACGTAGAACAGACTCTATTTTGGATAAAAAATCGAAGTTTTCCCAAGAAAACCTGAAACGCACATCAGTCGATCCAGTTTTTGATGCTGACTCCAGATATGCGATTGGTCTTGCAAATAAAAGGAAGTTTGACGGCGAAAACTGTAAAATACAAGTGCATTTCCTTGGTTTTTGCTACCTGTTTCAAAAAGATTAATGTTCTCAATAAAGAAACAATATGTTCCAAAAACCCATCTATAACTTTTCCCCACATATATGACGATTAAGATAAGTAAAAAAATTTGTCTTGTAGTAAAATTTGTTGGTTAAATAAAAAGCCATTTTAACAAATGTATCTAGGTTATGCTTTTGCGCGTACTCTTTTTTTCTTATTCAAACTTCTCCCTTCTTCCCCTTACTTCCATCGTCTTGAAAATAACTTTTTTACCGAAAGTATGAAGTGAGTCTCCGGCTAATACACCACTGTCTTTTCGTAACGACTCACCATCTTTTTGACATTACGAACGAGCAGACTTTAACATTTTATGTATTATCTTTAAAAGACTTAGCTAGAAAAAGGGCTGTTAGCAACTGGAGAATCAGATCTTGGTCAGTCGCTGTGTATAAACGACAGTTACTTTTGGGACGACTTTAAGAGTAGCAGAGATCTAAGACTAGGTCTTTTTTTCCGCCTAACGAAAGTCAAAAGAGTGATGGCTAAACATGATTCGTTTTTGTATAAATGGGTCCCTATTATAAAGGTTTTCCTTAAGACTTAATAAATGTGTGAGATAGTTACTACGGTCTATACATGTAAAAATTGAAGTTCTCTCCTTGTACTATCTATTCATTATGCATTTATAGTATCTACTATGTATGTAATGTGTCTATTATAATTTTAACTATTCATTGTTTATCGTAAATTCTTTATGTGGCCATAGCTCTTTTAAATATTTTAAATAATATCTGTTTTTATCGGTTCTCCCGCTCGTCTATTTAAACCAGAGATCATCGCAGGACACGGCTGCCCTGTTGTCCTGTCGCCCTGCCCGATAGGGCAGGAGATAGATTTTTTTTGCCCTGCCCTGTTGCAGGACAGGGCAACGTAAAATTTCTTGATTGGTTTTCAGATTTTCAAGCTTCTTTTTAAGTAAAATTTTGAGATCTCACGTATGTGTGAAAATAAAACTGACAGTCAGCTTTTCTAAAATTGGTAATTAATAAAAAAAAGATTCTGTTAGGCACGAAAAACACATCGAGTATTTGTGATGAGTTTCTAGAAGATAAAGTCTTTTAGGTTAAGGAGAACTTTATTTTGCACTGAAGGACGTCCTGCCCAGCCAGACAGTGCAGGGCACGGCCAAAACAATTTTATGAGTAGTTTTCTGACAGGGCAGGGCGAAAAAGTTGAAATAAATAAGCGCTCGCGTACCTAATATTTCTCAGATATGGCAGTCTAAACCTATGATAGTTTTTGCCTATAAGCTACAGTAATACAATGATTCCTTAACAATTATACCAGAACCATAATCGATTACAAGTAAGTTTTGACGTTGAACAATAATATGATAGCCATCAGAGTCAATTCAAAAATATTTTTAAAAATTATGAAACACTTGTAAGAAACTAAGGTGCTCCAAATTCAAAATTATAGCACTATTTTATTTTTGGCTTAATCATACATCATTCGATAGAGAACTTCATGCTGATCAAGAATATCTGGTTTTTAGCCTCCCCAGTTCGCATTATCAGTGAAAAAAA
>CAJNOQ010002488.1:0-24090 GCA_905250885.1 Didymodactylos carnosus | reverse complement strand
GACATTTATGAATGATATTCTATTTTCTTGTATGTTTACTGATCTTAACCTAAAATATATATCGAAAGAGATCAATTTGTACTTCAAGATTCTATATGGTTCCGCTAGATTCCATTCGATTCCATTGGATTCCATTGGATTCCATTGGATTCCTTTGGATTCCTTTGGATTCCATTGGATTCCTTTGGATTCTATTGGATTCCTTTGGATTCCTTTGGATTCCATTGGATTCCATTGGATTCCTTTGGATTCCATTGGATTCCATTGGATTCCATTGGATTCCTTTGGATTCCATTGGATTCCATTGGATTCCTTTGGATTCCATTGGATTCCGTGGGATTCCAGGATTCCAGGATTCCGTGCTTTCCCCCTTGCAATTTGTTCTGGAAAATTTTAACAAAAAAATAAAAAAGCGTATACCACATGGAAACCTCGATGAATAAGTTTCGTCAAATATACACCAAAATTTTGATCATTTGGATCAAGTAAGTGTATCTGCTTCTCCATTTTTCTTTATCTGTGCTATGTTTTCAGACGTAACAAAAAAAATGAAATACTGTGTTTACAAAAAACATACAACAAAATCTTTTTTGAGAGCTAATAACGCATCTTTACTTTATTTAACGATGTATTTCACATTTCCGTGTTAAACATATCAATGCTTGCGCCCTAGTTTCCCTAACACCAATACACTCAACGTTTACAAATTCACTATACTTAGAAGTATCGCAGATTATACTAACTTTTGTTTTTATAAAGCCACATACAATGCAGTCATCTCGTAGTCGAGTATCTTCCAGATTATATTGAGTTGCACAAGTGGCCAAGTGGGTTTTTTCTAATCGATGTTCTGAGAGTGAATTGAGAGTCAGCATGCTAATAAGGCTTTCTGAAAAACTGCTTGTTAAGCGAATATACAGATCTAGACGTGATTTTACGTTTTTCTTGACACCATTGCTGTTCCAGTATTCGTAAACGATGCATATTCAGTAATCTATACTAAAAGAAATCCACCATTCATTATATAAATTATGCTTAGCTTATTCTACTTGCATTTTTCTAAGAGAAGAGTAAGAATATTGCTACATATTGAGGAGTCTTGAAATCGTAGCTGAGAATACTAATATTCTAGAATGATCATTTCACATCTTATTACTTTAGTTTACTGAAAGAGACTTTTAAGCCTCAGTAAAGACGACCAGTGGATGATCATATTTACTTTCAATATTTTTTTGGACATGTTTAGTAATATAGCCCGATCGAGATACAACGATAGCCCGATTCGAATCTTAATTATATCCCGATCGAGATATCTATCTGGTTCACGATAGACTCTATATGCCGAATAAATATCCGGTTCGGGATATAAGTCATGAGACCGCGCTGACAGGGCATAAAAGTGAATAATCATCAGCAAATAGAGTTGTTAACGAGGTACACTGAAAATTCGAAAACACAGTTATCTAATCGAAAACCACACATTTTTTCGTATGATAATGATCATACAGAAAAGTGTGTGACACTATTAACCAATACTGATGATGATCATCCATCAAGAGGACTTTTTTACATTACTAAAGTATATGACCATGCTCGGATTGATCATAAGTTTTTCCAGTGAATGGCACTACACACTGAAGTGTACGAACCTTCCGTACAGCGGGTTACATACTTTTTGACTATGGTGCCATCTATCCATTTTGCCACGATCACTCTAATCATGACGTCATGTATCAGTCATCATATCGACAGCGGCACCATCTGTTCCTTTACTCACATTTGAGTTGGTTATGGCGCCTTCTGTCCATTAGTCCATCTCAGTTGGATTCCGGCGTCCTCTATCGACCACTTTCACATTGATTGTTGCGTCCTTTTCGGAGAAAATGTAACAGACATACCCGACATTATATATATAGAAGATTTTACAATGCAAAAAAAATTTTCAAATCAATAGGCTTTTATTTACTTTTTCAATCTTTTTCTAACGTACAACAAATTTTTTATGCGTAAATTTTGCACAGGAAGGAATCTTATTGTCGATATAAAGAGCAAGTGTACTACGACTTCTTTATAATGGCAGTTGCTTAGAACATAACAAAAAAATAATAAAATTATGAAAGTTATTTGTCGTTCCGTTATATGCAAAGAACATATGTTTAATGTTAAAAAAAGGAAGAGAAAAACCTTCGTAAAAAAACATTTTCACTTTCTTCCTTTTCCTCTCAATTCAATTTGGATTATAAGAACTTTTGCTTTACTTTTTTTTTCGGTAATTGAGAGAATAAATGGTTTTATTGTAACTAAGCGTTAACAACATCAACAGAAGAGTTATATTTTCTAAGATATCGATGTTGAATCTGGTCGAATTTTTCGAGGCTCAAACTAGAACAAAAGAGAAAGGAACGAATGATTTTGAGTTATATATTACTGATTGTTCTACTTTTTTAGATTCTCTCTTTCATATGAAAAATAAAATGTGAATTTTGTTACTTTCAACACTACTCAAGCATGGTCGTCGTCCGTTTAAAAGTCGATGAATAGTAAAGTAAAAGCAAGTGTACCATCAGTTTTATTATTATGCATAATTTTTCTGGAAAATAAGTATTTGGTAATAACAGTTAGGTATGCACCGAACTTCAAGTATACCAGAAAGCTCGAACCAAGCTACTCGAAAATTTAAAACCACAAAATAAGTTTCTTGTTTATGAATGTAGTTATACATACTTATGCCATAAGCTCATATTACCGCTGTCTAGTTGACTGCGACATCTAGCTGCGACTCGTGCTAGATCGAAGGTATAGGTGGAACTCACAAAACCTTCTTTCTCTTTTGAATTCCTTGAAGTTTAATTCCTCTATATACAGTGCAGCGATTGAAATTATGCGGTTCGACTGAAAGAAGCCCGCAAGTTTGAATCGCTAATTTAGAATTCATCGTTAAACCCTGAAGAAATTTGTTGAGCAGAGCGTTAGGTTCACTCTGATAGCTCGTTCTTCGGGTAGCTCGACCCGATATATACCTGATCACAGTAAAACATGTCCGCCTCGGAAATGAGATAAGCAAACGATCATGTGCAGCATCGTTCTAGTATTGAAAAATAATTTATTGGAATCATTTTTTTCGTTAACCCGATATGGGTTGGTACAACATTTTAGTAAATAATCTAAGAGAATTAACAACACTCGATAAAAAGGAGGTACGAAGATGGAGTCTTCATAACGATCAGAATAATCTAATTCGATATTTGATGATCATTTCTTACACTGTAAAAGTGGTACAAAGCGGAACCGAGTAGAAAGTAATAAAATGAAAATGCGACAAAACGCAGATTTTAATATTGTGAACATTCTTTACTAGCCAGCAAAAAATCCCTGAACCTTCGGTCATTCTGAAAAAATCGAGTTCTTCAAGTTTTCGGAAAACTCATCGGACAAGCGAAAACGAGTTCTTCATTTGTTCCATATAGAGAATTCATTCAGTTTTCTAATTCTTATGAGAACGGACGGAAAACCTATATTTTCTCAAAAACTCAAGACCAACATACATAATTTAAACTCATATAGGGAACTGCTGACGAATTCTCTATATAGGACAAATGCAGAACCCGTTTTTTTACAATGTAATAGGTAGTAATTTAACTTTTTGGGTACATAGCTCTTACAGATGCTCATCAAGCAACAAGTTTATGGCTAATCTGCTAAATAACGTCTAAGATAAAATGGTAAACAATACTTTAGAGACACGTTTCATTCTGCGCTAAAACTCTAAGTCCAAGAAATGGAATAAAAACTCTAAGGTTCGATTTTGATTGCATTTTGGTCAAGATAAGATCAATTATCGAATACATAGTGTGACGTATGTTTCCATATGTTAAACAGATCTGCTACGGTCTAGTTTTTCTCACCACAAAGTGTTTTTTCTGAAATAACAAACACGAAAAATCCTACAACTCAGTGTAGTCAAACTTTCTGACCCTGTTTCAGCTACTTTTTTTTTAAAAGTGACCGTCGATCATACAACAGCTGGATTTCAGTTATTATTAACGAGTTTCTTATCAAGCTAATACTAAAAATATAAGAGAATAATGGCCACATTTTGGGTCAAAAATGAAATATTTATTTCTCTTGAATCATGAGTTACCAGCATTCTATTGCAAAACAGTGGAATGCTGATATCTCGTAAACCATCTCGTAAAAGGATCCTAAACTTGTTCTACATTCAGCAAAGGCGGCGAACCGTCATGAAGCTAGGTGAGGCTCATAGTATTTTTTCTCCTCTTCAGCGTACTTTTGTGAAACACGATTGCTAATGTTGGAGCATATAGCAAGAAAAGTAAAGCATCCCTTGACCTGGAGCACAAACCATGAAAAACATGTCGGCATGCTATTCTAGATGCTTAGACCTCGGTATTTCGGATTATAAATGCATTTTTTGGATTATAGATGGATTTGAAATCCAGAAGTCCAAAACATTTGTTTTTCGCCTTTCAATGTGGTCTTGTGACTCCTGTCAGAGACCGTGATAGACATATCGACACGCTGCTCCTTTGTTTTTATCATGGATTGTAATCAATAGAGAGAGAGTCTTCCTGTACGATTAAAGCGACTCCATCGTGTTTCACATTTTGATCCCGTAGGGGTTGCAAGCTTTTATCGAAGGGTCAGGCCGAATATAAATCTTCTTGTTTAACTTCAGAAACAACAGAATAAATCAGTAGGACACAGAAATAATTAAAAGTACCAAAACTCAGTTGACTCTGTTCATTCTTCGACGTGAATATAGAACAGATGCTGTTCAAATCAATAGCGTCCATCTTTTCCTTGTATGTTTGTCAAAAACGGAGGGCTGGGAGATGGTACGCAGTTTGTTGAGATGTTTTTAGCTTACATACCAAGCTACAGCTCTCATTTTAGCTCATTAGTCTTATTATAGTTGCGTACTTGTATAGCTGTCACACTTTTAGCCCCTTAAATGTTTTACTACCTTTACTCTCTTACACCCTTTATTCTTTTATTTCCTTTACTCCCTTTAGTCTTTTACTTTTTTTAGTCTTTTATTGCGTTTACTCCCTTTACTCCTTTTAGTTTTTACGCCGTTTACTCCCTTTACTTTTCTGTTTCATGCATATCAGAACTATTACCCTCACTCTCGCTTTATAACTAAAAGTAGTAAAAGGAGTGAAGGGAGTAAACAGCTAAAGAATATACTCAGTCATCTATAGGTATAACTTTTTCATAACTAAAAGGATCTCGCGACAAACTTCGTACCTTCTCCCATCTCTGCAAAAACGCGCTATTCAAACGACTTTACATCATTATAAACCGAGCATGAGACAGCCACCACGACCAATATTATAAGAGAAGTGCATTAGTTCGTTCTCTCCAAGAACAGAAACTGCTACCAGCGCATAAAAGGGTCTGAAAATCACATGTTTAAACAGAGTGTAAGGTCGAATCTAGGTGAGGCTGAGCCTCAATTGAGCAAATCTAAGTGAGGCTTGAGCCTCACGAGTCTCAGTGGCTTCGCCGCCACTGACATTCAGCATTTAGTACGAGCTATAACCACACAAGATCAATGGCTGTCATGGTTTTAAGAATGCAAAGAAACGCTACTTTTGACCCGATAATACAATCTTTGTATGACGTTTATTTAAGCCGCTGGATCCATTGATAAATAGAATGATTCCATATCTCTGCAGAATATGCAAAATGGCTAAAAGTAACAATTAGTGTGAGTAATCCAATAACTACAGTGATTAAGGTTAACTTTAATCCCTTTTGTGCTGATCGTCTAGCATAATCTGGATAGTACAAAGCATTATTCTTGTCGGATAGTTCATAAGCATTTAAATCATGTTCGGATGCACCGATACCTAATGGTAAAAAAAATATCATCCCAATAATCGCTAACCACAAATTTGATCCATTACATGCATCTTTATCGGTATGTTACATCTGAAATAATCTGTTCGATCAGTATTTTGATCTTGAGCACTAGATATTGAAGGTATTCTTTCATGATGAATATGATCTTTCCGTTCATTATTTTTGTTTGTGTTCTAAGCGATAAGTTTGGTGGAACTGGAGGAAAGAATAGTGCAACTGCTGCTACTTTCTGAGCACACACTACTGTTAGAAGTGTGATATTTTTTCAATTTATTTATACAGATTGTACAGATTTGCGTGATGGCTAAAATCAAAGCTTAGTATATAGCGGACAATTCTTTTTTGGGCTTTCGATAGAACGTACTGTTATCTCTTGTTTTGCTCTCTTTTGCTCTGCATCTTTCACTGTTGATGGCGCTCTCTCTTCACCATTTATTGTTCTATCAATAGCGATCCAAAATGTTTTCCATTCAGTTTCACCATTATTCAACTTATTCAGTATTGATATTCTGATATATTTTTGTTGTAGTAGCAAGATAGGATGTTTCAGTAGTATTTTCGTATTTTGTGATGATTCTGTTATCTGAGGAGTGATAGATAGAGGATGATCAGTGGTCCAGTACAGGATCCTACTGTGGTGTGCAGATGTCGAACTCTTCTGCTGTTGTTGTTTTGATAAATAACACAATATATCCGGATATGCTGGTGAATTATTGTGCTAATCGTTAATTGATATAAAAGGTTTTTTAGACTAATTTAATGTTAATTATAAAACTATAGAACATAGAAGAAAGTTGAGACATATGGATTATTTGTGTTATATGCCTATTTGAGTTTCTGATGCATTAGTTTTGCTTCAATTTTCGTTTTTTAGCGATATAAAATACTAATTATTCATTATAGGCGCGCATTTCACAGAAGACTTTCTATTTCAATCACTCAGGTAATGAAACTATGATATTTTCTGGGTCGAACAAAAACGATTATATTTTTACTTATCTTTTATGTCGTGTAGACAAAGTGATAGTAATTGTTCACGATCATCAGTTTATATTCTCAAAACAGAAGTAACGATTATCAAAAGGATGCTTTTTCTTAAATTATGGTATTGCAACGCTATAGATTTATCTCATTACAATGCTATAACGCGTTGCAAAGTATTTTTCAAGAATTTATGGCGTTGTAACCCGATAAAAATTTCCATTGCATTAAAACTCTTTAAATTTATAGTATTATAATACGTTTCAATTTTTTATCACGTTACAACGCAATTAGATTTGTCTACTGCCTTATAATACGTTAGATTCTAATATATTATAAGGTGTTCCAATTTTCTACTTCAATATAATGCGTTAGAAATTAATGCATTATAATACCTTAGATGTTTATGTACTTATAATACCATAAATTTGGAAAAACTTTTTAAAGCGTTATAGAATAAACTGGGGCAATTGGAAACGATTTTTTGCTATTTGGGCTTCTAATAACTTTGTTAATTTTAATTATCCTCTAAAGATTTTTTTACAGATATGTAGAGGAGGAAATTTTCTATATTCTATCTAAAAATTTTCAAAAAACTCCGTGTCCCAAGCGAACTTCCCGGTGTTTTGCTGAAAGCTCTAACGAACATTTCCAAGTACCCCACTTGGGGCAATTGGAAACAACAATAGAAATTGATGGAGTAATTAGATACGTCATGTATTTTCACGGGAAATAAGTCATTAGTAAAAAGCAGTTTTCTCGTTAAGGCAATGATACTAATTAATGATTTTTGCACAGGTAAATAGATCATCTATTGCTCTACAAATGGTGAGAATCTCCAATCTCCACTCATTAATTAGCCTGAGCTCTAATTAAAAAGCTAAACGCTGAGAAATTTTCAAATGTTCCCGATTACCCCATTTGGGGCAATTGGAAACGTACGTGAAAGTTAGTGGGGTAAATGGAAACGATCATGTAAAATAATTAGAAAGCTAGGAGTTTCTTGAAAATTAGTTTCTACTCGAAGAACAACTCTCACAAAAAAGTTTGCGCTTATAAAAAGATGCAGACTATTCTTTTCTGCAGTTTTCTTTTGCAATATTCTTTTCGACTTTTAAAAATCACTCTTATGACATATTTGAATTCAGCGTCGAAAGGCGAACATTTTGAGAAAAAAATGAAGTATTCAACTAAAAATTTCAGTTTTTGAGTTTAACTTGAAATTTAAAAAATTCAACTTTTTTTAAAATTGAAATAGCTGAGGTCAAGTAAGGGATGAAACCTTGGCTCAAACGTGGCTGGATAACTAATTAAAATCTGAACAAACGTAGGGGTTTGGTGAAATTCCAATATTACGTGCTCATGGTTCTTTAGGAGATCTCTAGAAAGTCTCTTTCTAATTTATTTATTTATACGCTATATGAACGATCGAAGAGAACACACAAACAAGTGCATGAAAGAAACAGAAAGAAAAAGGAAATGCTCATCTGGCGTCTATCTATCACTCTCCTACTATAGACACAGGTCTAGACAGTCATTTTCTTCTTCTTAAAAACTAAATCACGCACTTCTAACTTGTTTTGTGAAAAAAAAACTTTCTCCTCTACCTCCTGTAAAAAGGGCGCAAAAAGATAATTAAAATTAACTTTAATTAATTAATTAATTTTTTGACCACGTAACGCGTTAAAATGCTTTAAAGACAATTATTTTTTTTAATTTATCGTGTTATAACACAACAGAAAAGCTAGCACATTACAAGGCACTACGAAAAAAAGATCCTGTGGGTTTGGCTACATTTTGGTGAAAACCCCGTCTGAGAAGATTATGTATAGACCTGTGCGCCGCGCCAAAGGCGTCCAAGTGTTGTGGAGGTTCTCGCCGTAAAAGGTTATTTTAGCCGCCGCCGATAGAAAAAGTTTTGCGTAAAAACATCATGCGAAATTGGCGGAATCACTGATTCAGTATGTCTCTGTCATCTACATCTGCATAGGCGTTACCCATATAAGATGAAAATATTAATTAGCCATAATTTCAATGGCCTCATACATAACAACTCTTTTCTAGAAAGTTTAACTACCAGTAGATATTCATTATTGAAAATAAAAATAAAAGAAATAAAAAAAAAGTTGTTTGATGAAATTGACAATGAATCTTGACTTAACGTAAAGTTTTTTGTACTCAAATTTGATTGTGATTAGCCCCTCCGCTGATGACGGAAAGCGTTAAATAATCTTTTAGCCACCGCCGCCGCTGATCGAAAAACTTCTGTTACACGCCGCTGCCGATTTTCCGACCGGCGTACACCTCTAGTTATGTAGGAATTAAAAGAACGTAGATGTTGAGGCAAGTAGAGAGTGTATAAAAAATTTTAACATTTACTATGTATGGATTCAATGACGATCAAAATTTCACTAAAATCAAAATCAAAAGGATAGCTCACACGATTTCTCTCGATATGACAAGATCAGTTTGATTCTACTCCCTTAGAACAAAGAGTATATATTGGTTCAAGTATAAGTTATATTCTTCGAAAAATAAAAACAAAACTTGCTGTTATAACAATTTTAATGTGTTTACCGAAACACTTCAAACTCCACAATATGCATGAAGTGTTGCGATATCTGGTCTGATTATTTGTCTTCGTCATATTTTTTCGTATATATTCGACACTGTTCTCCTTCTACTACACCACAATATTACGTATATTTATTTTATCACTCATTTCAAACCAAAATGAGCCGACTAGATTTCTTTCGAATAACGTTTGACTAACAACTGATAGGGACCCGTGAGGCAAAATCTGATTATATGAACATAGAAAATCTGCTTTAAAGCATCATTTAATAGTGGCGTATCAAACTGATATTTTAACTTTAAAATTGTCACTGTATGAAATTGCAATTGACTGTGATGTTAAAAATATCTATAACTCACTCAAAGCCAAGTGTGCAATTTCTCCCAGTCCTGTGTACTGTACAGGAAAACATCGTTAAGCTAGTAGTTAGTTTCTAAACAGATTTTCTATGGAAGCTTTATAAACGCGCAACATCGCTTTATGTATATTGTTTTGTCATTCACTATGCTAGTTGCATTATTTTGGTTCTCCTCTGAAAATCTCATTTTGTTGGATTTATTTTAAGCATGTTACAAATATTTTAGTCTCTTTTACGCGAAAGGGATAATTGTGTTGTTCTTCTAAGTAGTTCGACCTACTTTCATTCAAACATTGATTCAAGATTCAAAATAGCCGCGGTCTACGTTTCTGTTCGTTTCCGAGTTTTTCTTCGAAGACCCGGACTGTACCCCAGAAGTATCTGTTGTTGCAACTAATAACAACGAAAGACAAAGAGCCCTGACTTGCGCAGAATTATGGAGGACAGCCTGCTGAATCGCGTGTAATTAATTGAATGTGTTTTGAGCTGTGTTTTCTATGTGCTTATACAATTCAATCTTGCATAATAAACGGCAAAAAATTATCGTTCGATCTGTTTTAAAATTTATACTGACATGTCACAAAACATTACATAACAACAAAGACAACAGTTATAACAACCGTGTCACAGCGATTGTGCAAAAATAACGTGATTTATTACAGGAAGTTTCTATTGTAACTTTCTTTTGGCCGTGATGCTTATAAAGAGCTCTAGAATTGTTATTTTCAAATATAGATGCGACATATATACCCAAGAGCACGGCAAACTGTACTTTACCGCGATATAAAGTTTATTCAGTTGTTTTGTCTCTGTACCCTAGTGGAACTTCTTGTACCCAAGACCTTGGCCAAGATCTTGGGTTAAGAAATGTCACAAGATCTTGGAAAAAACACCAAGAAGTCAAGATCTTGGATTCTTGAATTTTTCACTCAAGATCTTGGCCAGGATCTTGGGTGGCGTAAGCCAAGATGTTTCAAGATCTTTGATTCTTGAATCTGTCACTCAAGATCTTGGCCAAGATCTTGTATTAGAAATTTCAAGATCTTGAGTGAAGCCACTAAAGATGTTGCAAGAGCAAGAATGACAAATTTTCTTTACATTTTGTTTTTATTTATGACAGTCGTAGCCACTGGATATACGAACATAGAATCATAGATTCTTCCTTAAACAACTATGGTCACGAAGCAAAAAAAATCGAACTTATTCTAAGTATGAAAATATTCGCACTTATCTTTACACTAGAATGTAAAACAAAACGATGATTCAAGAATTTCCAAGATCTTGGTACAAGAAGTTAAGAAATTATAAGATGTTCAAGATCTTGACTTCTTGAAATTTCTTGAATTCTTATATTTTCTTACCAAGATCTTGAATCAAGATCTTACTGAAAAAATTCAAGAAGTCAAGATCTTGGTTACAAGAAGTCTCGCTAGGGTAATCATACATAGTGTATGAGATAGACTATAGACAATTATAGACTTTTTATACCAAGCGTAGTTCTTTACTTTAAACTAGCATATGTGCCAGATATAAGGAAAAGTTTTTGTAAGCAGACAAACAGAAAATTATCTTGAATTTGAGCAGAAAGTCTTGATTTTTACATTTGATAAGCCACTCTTTGTGCGCAGAACTAGGCTCCAAAGAACTCTGTAATATATCTGACATTTTGTCCACATCAGGTTTATTTGGATGCATCTTGATGCCTCCACTTCTAGTGAAAAATGTGTTAAGCTCACTGCAATAACGCTAGACAATTGGCCGTTTTGTAGCTTCTGAGTATTTTTTGGGTAGATAAACGGTTTTACATTTTCTAATGGAACAGTCAATACGGTTTTTGCAGAAAGCTAAATAGCATTTAAAATACTAAAGCGTTCATGGTACCTGATTAGAGAACCATGCTTGATGTGAAAAGTGTATAGGTCTCCATGGTCCAGTTATTAAATTCTGTCTTAACCCTTCAAGATTCAACATGGTATTCTTGAATGGCTCTACTAACGAGCGACGATAAGAAAGCAACAAAATTTTATTTTTTTTTTATCTGTCAACATTGTCAACTCAAAAGAAGAGAAAGAGCGACAGAATACACAAACATAGTGATAAGCAAACATGCTGTTTTTAACTACTGAAAGAAAAATTTATTATTAACAATAGACAGCATGTCTTGTTTTTTAAATCTTTTAAGAAGGTAGTTATTCTGGTAGTTATTTATCAGGTTTTTAAGTCATGTATAAAAGTTTTATTTCATTTTTGATTGTATGTAAAATCTCTAATTTTTAACAAGAAAATGCACGATGACAGCCTATAACATAGTCAAACTCTTTGCCAGCAGAAGAAGATTCAATTAATAGAAAACGCCAGCCATATATTCTGACGTAGAGCTGTGGTCTTTTGAGATTATTTTTGATGACTTTGTTTTTTCTATGTGTTTTGTTGTATATGGGGCATTGAAGGATCTATGTATAATATCTTAACGTGGTTTTCTATTGTGTCTAAACCGGTTACTGCGACATGTGATAAAAAAAACTAAGAATGCAGATAGGATACGAGGTTGACAAAGATAGGGCGTATCTTTGTCAACCTCGTATCCTATCTGCATTTTTAGTTTCTTTTGATCACATGTCGCAGTAATCGGTTTAGACAGTGAAAGTTTCACATAAGTAATATTCATCATCAATTCATTCGATTTGACTGAAAAAACTTGTTGCATATAAGCTCTTGTATTCTTTTGGTAAATAGAGAGTGCTAAGACCAGTTTCATGATCAATTTCTCTCTATGTAGACAGTGGATCCTTTGGATCGTTATTTTCCGATAGAAGAATACAATATACTTACGTTTCGATGAAGTCTCCAAATAGATCGGCTGGTAAACGGAAAAGCAGAGAAAATACTTCTTCTACACGTATGTAATCTGCAAAGGCTCAGAAACAGAACACAGCTCGCGCCATTCTTCGGTTGTTCTTCTTAAATGTGCAAAATATTATATACGTCGCAACTTTTGGGATATTTAGGGAATTTCCAACTATTGCAGACTCGTGAGAATTGTACAAACAGATGCAAACAATTATTTTGTATAGCGCTAGACTTGCAAAGACCCACTAATGAACAACATGATCTTATTGATGTCAATATGATGAAGAGTGTTATGTTCGAATATACATCGGATGCACATACTGAATTTTGTTCATGAAAATTTCTGTAAGAACATGTGGTGGCACATGAGAATTAGAAGCGGATCAGTGGTTTGACGGTTCGTCGATGGCACAGCATATAGCAGCTAGTCTTATTGTAAATTGGAAAATGAATGCAGACTGAATATTCCCCATACTAATTATTTTATTTTAATATAGATATTTGATCTTTATCTCATTTTCAAACAAAGTTTAACTTACAGAATTATTTGAAAATAAGCAGCAGGCCAATAACGACCGAGAGGAAGAAAGAAAAAACATTGTTGCACTAAAAACTGACAAATCTGATAAAGGATACTCCTCATAGTTCTACTAGAATATAAAATCTAAATGTCCTATTATTGCTAAATAGAACGTTTTTTGTAAAATTCTATAAAATTTGGTCAAACTTTGAATTACCGGTGCCTTAAAATTCTTTTCGGAAACCTAAGGTGGAAATCATTTATCAAATAATATTTAATAATTCGTTCAATGCATTCTATCCTTGATGATAAAAAGCATACTTAAATTTACATTAAAATAAAATCATTAATATGGTGAATATTCGACCTGCATTTATTTTTCAATTTATTAGTCTTAGTTTCAAGTGGACCATGGAGAACTATACACTTTTCAAATCAAGCATGGTTCTCTACTCAGGTACCATGAACGCTTTAGTATTTTAAAGCTATTTAGCTTTCTGCAAAAACTGTATTGACTGTTCCATTAGAAAATGTAAAACCGTTTATCTACCCAAAAACTACTCAGAAGCTACAAAATGGCCAATTGTCTAGCGTTATTGCAGTGAGCTTAACACATTTTTCACTAGAAGTGGGGACATCAAGATGCATTCAAATAAACCTGATGTGGACAAAATGAGTCTTACCCTCCCAATGAATTTCCCGGTCAACTAGTAATTAAGGTTATATCAATTGCTAAGATTAAGAAATATTATATGCGATTGTTAAAAGCGGTTTTTTCCGAAGTTCGTTTTAAACTCAAGTTTTCAGTTAAAGACCCGAAGTATACATTTTTTCAAAGTGTTTGTTAAACACTTTTAAACAAGGTTATCGCATCTACCAAGCTCTTCCCTAGAAAAAAGCTTTTATTATATTTCAGCAGTGTAAAATCTTAATTTTTTAGAAATCGTACTTACTCTAGACCGGATATATTTAACATGTCTGTGGGGGAGTAGTCATGTCCAGTTCAGTCAATTCATCTCCAAAGTATTATTTTTTGACATAATAAGTCTATTATGATAACAGGTCTAACTGATACAAGAAAGTTATCCTAGAAAGAGACATAAATTATGGTATGACCAACAAATGCTGCGTCCGATCCGCTGTTTGAACAAGTATTAGCTGCCGTTAAGGAATAAATATTAGTACCTATTGATCGTCGATTGAATCTACTTTGATCAGCTGTTTTACCCAGGTGTTAAACTTTATCACTACAAGCTCACTATTCGCATTTTTACTTAAACAATAGTCAGTATAAAAGAAGTCCAGTTGTTGATTTTTATGTCTCTTTTTAAAGAGGTTTCCTGGCTTTCAACAATGTTTTGCTGCACTTCAACGGAATTCGTTACAATACGTCAGGAAGAGTGTACTAGATACATTTTTGTTGTTACTTAATGTCGCACTCTATGTTCAGAACTATTAACGAAGTAAACGCACTCTCATGTACCATAAAATGATTTATCTCTATCTTATCTGATTTGTAATGAATGACAGAGCTCTGTCTCAATTACAGCACTAAATTCAATTAATTGGTCCATTTCAGTTTTAGACTTATTTCATCTGATAAATAATATTGAACAAATATTTTATGGACACAGATTTATTGTCCATCTTCGTACGTTGTGATGGTGTGTTACCACATGAAATTCAATGTCCAAAATCGCCGCAAGAAAAAAATAATCAAATAGATGTAGATAAGTTTAAAGGCTCTTTATTAGGATTAGCTGTAGGAGATGCACTGGGTGCACATGTTGAATTTCGACCCTACAGTTATCTACAAGACAACCCAGTTAGTGATCTTGTCGGTGGTGGAACATGGGGATTGGAAGCAGGAAAATGGACAGATGATACGTCTATGGCTTTATGCTTAACAGTGAGTCTCATTGTTCGGGGAGACTTTGATGCATATGATCAACTGGTTCGATATAAGTGGTGGCACAAATTCGGATACCTATCCTCAACAGGTCAGTGTTTTGATATTGGCTCTGCAACAAGAGCGTCTTTGGAAACGTTTTATCGGCGACAACTACGGCTAGCAGAGCAATTAAGTATAACGACCGAAGACGATATCGATAATTTGCCAAAGAACAGAGTAGATGAACAGAAATTTAATACAGAATGCGGTGAATCCGACGGAGCTGGCAACGGAGCTCTGATGCGATTAGCACCTGTTGCATTATTCTTTTGCAGGTCTGTAAAAGAAATGATACAATTTGCAGGCAACAGTGCCCTTCTTACACATGGAGATAAAAAAGCTGTTGATGCATGTAGATATTATGCCCTACTAATCTACTTTGCGGTGAACGGCTGTAGTAAAAGCGAACTGCTTGATCAGCGTCTCTGTGAAAAAGCTTGGAACATGGGCTGGTTTGGGAAAGAACCATTGCACGAAGACGTCGTTCGAGTGGCTGAAGGTTCGTATAAGCGTCGTGGTGGCTATGAAGATGGTATAAGAGGTAAAGGCTATATCATCTCAGCCATGGAGGCGGCCTTGTGGGCATTTTGGAGTGATGAAGGCTCATTTGAGAGAGGTGTGTTACAAGCAATTAATCTAGGAGATGATACTGATACTACCGCAGCTATTTATGGACAGTTAGCAGGCGCTTTTTACGGAGCGAAAGCTATACCGCAAAAGTGGCTAGGTCAACTGTATGCACGAGACTTCATTGAATCGCTTGCTGGATGGCTAAAGTACAAGGGGTGTATGTGGTCAAAAAACTCATCAACATCTGATCGTGACGGTGTAAATAATCAGCAGCTAATCCAAACTTCGAAACCAGTTAGAACAGGTTTTATGCAAAAAAAAGCAACAATTGTAAAAACTGCGACGAAAATCAATCGCTCATCTGCTGCTTCTACTTGTGCACGTTCCACAATAATGTCTAAAACTAAAACAGACAAACCTAAGCCGGTTGAACAGCGTTCATCGACAGTGGTAACAAGAAGTATGGCACAATCAAACAAACCAGTTCACCGTACCAGCCGTCCACGTAGCAGTACGAAACAAATAATAACGCCAACAACGTCAAACAGAAAGATTCGTAAAACTTATAATGATGGATAAAATTTTTCAATAGTTTACGTAAGTTGTTTTTAAGATATATTATATTTGATCTTTTTTTGTATTTTTAAAAAATGTGCAGTTATTGAGTTTAGCAGTCTAGGTTTACCATGAGAGGTAGACGTGCAAGATGACATGTCCAGTGTTTGCGATAGTAGTTTTGGTGGAGGTGACGAGCCTACTGATTAACTAAAGTTTTTTATTGAGTAACGAACGCATTCTTTGACTAAAATTTTTTCTGAGTAACTCGATTACTCAGACGATAGAGAAAATCACTTACTCAGGTGCATAAAATGCAGTTTTTCAACTTAAATTTCTTGAAAAAATTGAGTAAGTCAAAATTTTTTGAGTAACTGTATCCAAACGAGGGGGTGATTTGCCACCCCCTACCCACTGTCAAGTAAGACTGTTGTGTAGTTCATTTGTAGGGCCTTGCGGATAAATGTATGATACATGGTTTCGCATAAAACTTAATGGTCTTTGAATTCCTGGTGTCGAAGAAAAACTTACAAAACAGAGTTTAAAATTGATTCACCTGAAACTCGCTACGCATGTGCTGCATATTTCTTCATTACATCAAGACCGGAGTAGTTTTTAGGGTTAGTTTGACTAGATCTATGTCAGCTTTCAAAGAACCGAATTGGTTTTTCACAAATCTCCTGAAAAATCGATCTTTGAAAATTTCCCAAACTCCTCTTTGCCTATGAAAACATAGCCTCAGATCTTGACTAGCGAATGATGAAAACCGCAAGTCTCTATCTTTTATTCCTCCTGAGCTATTCAAAGAGCAGCCACCGGTCTTGTATTTTACCGCGGATAATGGTGCAACAAGCATAGAAAAAAAGAAAAACGAACGGAATATTCACATACTAAAGATTACCAGTCCTGCTCTCAAAGACTGTTCACAAAAAAGAGAAAACCAAATTGAACTTAATTTGAAATATGCAAAACTTTGTTTTACTTAGCTCATCAAATTCATTTTCGACAAAGTACTGATTTTTCAGACAAAAAAAACGTTTTTTTCTCGATCAGCCGGTCAAATAAATTTGTTTTCTGCCGGCTAGTTGCCGGTACCGGTTACATCTCTAATAATATGATCGAAGTGTGATAGTACCTGCTGGTAGAGCCCTGCAGGATAAATCCAACCTAACCTAACAGGTTAGGTTTAGGTTATGAAATTTTTTATAGGTTAGGTTGTAGATTACGCTATTGATAACCTTCTTTTAACCGAAACAAAGAAAAAACGATTTTGAACGACCACATTAAAACAGTCAACACTTTGAGTAATAAAGCTCAGTCCGAGTGGAATTTTATCGACTGAGGATGAAGTTCAAACTGAGATTCTCTAGTTTAAACTGAAAGATAGCACAATCAAAAATGAAAGCACACAGAAAAAGCTTCCGTTTGCTAAAAAAAGATGGCAAATACACAACAATAACAGAACCTTCGAAGCATCGAGAGCCTAAAGTGGAATTCTGGTCTACTCTTAAGAGCGTTTCCCTATTCAGAAAGCTATTTTCCAAAGATTGGATTAAAGAATAAAAGACTCAATCGATTGATTCTGTAGTAATGTAAAATGTGATTTATTTTTGTATAAGCTTACCTTTCAGACGGTGTTTAGATTGTTTGCCTTGCGAGAGAAAATATAGAAAAACCAAGAGAGTGAACTGAATAACTGATGTGTTTGCCGTCCTGGCCATTATTGAAGTTTCTTTCTGCGCTTCGTCGTTTAGTAACAGATTTAACTGCTTATATGCGTGAATCGTATTTTAGTTGTACAATTTGTGGGAAAAAATGTAAGTAACTTTATCAAAAATCTGAGTCGACCAGACTATTCCCCATAATTTTCTGAGTATCAGGTAAAAATGTCCAAACTACCAAAGGTCTACCGGCTGAGATAATAGAGGTGCAATTTCTTAATGTATTAAATTAACGGTGACCCGTGTTCTTTTCAAAATAACTTCTAATAGAAACAAGATAGAGACCTACGATTTATGCAAGACACCTCTAGGCAGCATTATCTACTAGCTTAGGAGCAATTGGGCGGGAAAAATTATCTGCAGGTGGTGTACCCGTTGGAATTATTCTTGTCAAAAAACGCTTTCAGAGAATCATTGCGATTTTTTCTCCGTCTGGTGGATCAACAAACAGCTCAGCGTACTTTCTGCAGCTTTTATACAACCACTGGTCCGCGATAAACTGGTCCGACCTCGAAAGGTTTCCTGCGGACCGACCCGTGTGAATCCGCAAATGTCTTATTTATTAAGTAATGCACGATTGTATCAACAATCGTCAAGCGTATCATTTCCTTTGTTTTTCGATAAAACATAATTATTCACATTTATTTTTAACCATGACAAAACAATTGAAAAAGAAACTTTGTTGAAGTTTTGGATTGGCGGCACCTTACTTTTCTTGAAATAATCTGGTTTAAATCAGCTTTTGAGAATTCGTTGGCATTCAAGAATATAGTTGTTCAAGAGTATAGAAAGTATAAGAGGTAGCACATTATTATTGAATAGTGGAGTATTGAAACACCAAATATATCTCTGACATAGATGTAAACTGTCGCGGTGTCTTGAATAGATCTAGTCTCGTTTTGTCGAAAACTCACTACCGCACCAGCCCTTCTGCCTCTGAAAGTCTTTGAGTAAGAAAGCATCGATGAAACAAGAATACACCAAGGTTGTGTACACGTTTAATCAACGTTTGATACATAATTCGTTTATATGATTTCAGTCAGAAAAGCGTATAATCTGTATATCTATTTTCTTACTCATTCTGTTTGTTTAATGACGATATGTCTTTCAAGTCTGTCAACGAACAGTTAATTTAGAACACTTCGGTACCATGGCCCGAAGTGACAGCCAGAAAGCCGTGGTACTACACACGAATACCATTTAACCATCCCATTTTAATTGGATAGTTTTTGATAGAAACAGAAAAACTTAATAATAATATTATTTTAATTTGTCCTTAATTCAGTTCGATTTTCAATTGGCATAAAAAGTGTAGCTCCTTTTATCTCAAAAAGTAAACTGAATCAGAGGTGTAACGGGTACCGGTAAGAATATAATGCCGACCGATATACCGGCATTAGTATGAAGTATAATCAGTCGGCCAGTATTGCTGTATTTTGCGGTATGATACGATTTTTTTCGAAAAACATCGTGTAAATTCAGTTCATCTGTAACATATTTCTTCCACTAAAATTTCATTCCAATTACTTGAGCTTTGTCGGCTTATATAAACTTCTTAATTCAAAAGATTGATTTGGATGGCTGTTTTCGTAAAAAAAACCGTGTGAAAAATCAACTGTACATAATCAAAGTGAAAAGATTAATGGATCCCTTTGATAACATAAAATAAAGTTTACAGTAAAGAAAACAAGGAAAAAGTATTTGTGTTTAGGCAAAATATGATCAAGACAAGCCGGTATCGGCATCGCATTTTTGATATCAATTACACCCCTGAACTGAACCGTTTTCTAAAAAATAGCTCAGCGCGAATTACAACTTGTTCATTGCAGATAGACGTAACCACGTGCCTAGTTAATTTTATTTTAAGCTGTAACACTGTCAGAATAAAGAGTAATTTCATAATGAGTGCTGAACAGTTTGATTAAAATATAAAATTCACTATTTTCTTACTCTTTTGTATATCTATCTATCTATACGTACAGACGACAAAAGCTCAAGAAGACAGAAAAACGATATCAAACCAGAATGGAGACATTTTGAACTTCATAGGTGAACCACGGAATGAGCTATAGTGTTGGATACCATGCAACCCTAAATGGAGCCATCTCGACCCAAAAAAATTCTGGACTCCGACGAAATCTTTGCGCCGTACAATGTAAATTCCTTGTGCTGATTTTAAATATGTAAAAATCTGAACTTACGCTGCTCTAGAAATATTCGATATGGAATATTTCATCGGCCTTCAGTTCCCAGTTAAATAACCAAGATGACATTCTTTTTCATCAGATTCAAAAACCAATACAATTGCACCTCATAATAGAATCTTGTGGCACTTGGTATCATCCGCACTTTTCATTAATTCATATTCCTAAGTCAAAAATGCTATGGAGTAGAAGATTTTATATTCGCTAACAACGCACTACGACACAATTCTCTCTCATTAGCAACTATCGCTAAGCTGAGTATTCTAATTAAGTGATTTCACTTAAATTCGTTTTAAAAAAAATGAAGTAAGACTCTCAAGATAGTCAAATATTTTTTCCCTTCCTCCGCACATGTAACACGTCTGCTGAATAAACGATACCGAAAACAGTTTTTTTCAGGGAATAGTAGAGCACGCAGATAAGTTGAAACTTCATCACGAATAGAAATTATTCTAGGAAGCTTTTACTAATCTCGTTTGAAACCGGCCGAAAAGCGACAACGCCTGAACGTCTTGCAAAAACAAGAGTGAAAATAGTATCATAATATACCTTCTAATCGAAATATAAGTCGAGCATCGAACGAGCGTCTTTTAACGTTCTCGAAGTGGATTACTCTAGAGCTTGCCATCTAACATGCATACTTTTACAAATATTCTTATAAAGGTGCAGAAATTCCGATGTTGCACGACTGAAAGATGTGATTTCTTTCACCATTTCTTCTCGTACGAGAATTTGAGTATACTGTACAAGAACTCTGTTTGTCTTACATTAGAGGAACTCACCCAGGAAGAAATTCTGGACCCTCGCAGCCATTAAAATTTTTTTTCCGCCTTTAAGGCGTTAAAAACCTTCTTTTGACACATGTTAAGGCTTTACACGACTTGAGATTTTTAATGCGTTCTCTGTAGTTATCCGTCTGAACTGAAGACGTTCGAACGCGTTATTTTTATAAACGTCTATAATGTATGTAAAATTTTAATGCATTGTAGCGTCTTCAGAAAGCTTTTCGGGCTCTAAGGCTTCTCAGGCGTTATAAAATAAGGCGTTCGAACGCCTTCCCATTTCTCAACTGACTTGAATTCATACATCAAGTAGAAGGCGTTAGCAGAATAATAATTTTGAACGCGTTTGGGCAAGTTAACGATACGAAGGCATGTAAACAACTGTTTGCCGCCATCGTCATTTAATGCATGGGAATGCGTTAAAAATCAAGGCATGTTCATTCATTCCAGTTTTTTGTAAGTGCCTAAATGCATTATTGCGCCTATTTTGTTCTTCAATAAATGTGAACCCCTTAGCTATCATATCGCGAAGTCCTTCGCACGCAATAGGCGGTTCGAAGGCCTGCAGCGCTTTACAAGCGCCATTCCAGGCCACTCTGTATAATTGTCATCCTCAACCAAATAACGCTACTGTATATCCCATCCCACAGAGAAGAAAAAACGATTTAAATTGTAGCTAAAGCTTTGAAAAAGGTTTAAAAACGGAGAAATAATGCGTTTTACTCCAGTGCTAGTCTATCTCTCAATTTCTGTTGCCTACTATTATTAGTTTTGCGTTAGACAAATGAAATCATAGGAGATGATCCTTTGTTCCATTTTGATCGGCAAAACTAAATGAGAGGGACCTTTAGGTATAACAGGTCGGTACATGCACACTCAGCTTTCCAATTCGTGTAGTCCAAATAGAACTTTAAAATTAATTTATTTTGTTTGAATGATTTATGTATTCTCTACAAGAGTTGGAAAACGGAAAAGAAGTTCGTATGAAAACGTTGGATCTTTGTATATTGCTAATTTTTTTTCTGTTTGCTACGGTTCAATGTACAAAATGTTTTCTAACTGAAATTTGCCAACAAAGACGTTGGGCATTGAAAATGTTTCGGTTTCAAATTTAAATTTTAATAGGTTGCATTCGTTCAGTGTCCAATTGAACAGTGATCGCGCTCATTTTTTAATGAACTTTGGACGGAACAAGATGAAGACCTGTGGTTTCCACTGTCTTGTAGCCAAGACCTGACAATATCTTTCTATGTATAAATCAATTCTATCAATGAAGTCTGCCACGGTGTACCCGATCGATGTTCCAAAGGTGAGTTTGCCAGTTTGCTAAGATTCATAACTCACTCAAAATTCTTCCAGACTCTTTCAAGATATCAACATATACTCCTTTTTATGTGCTTAATCGTATTTTTTGTAGCAGGTGTTAGCACAAAACATTCCCTTATTCCCAAAACTTTCTAGAAAATCTTTCAAAATCTAAAGTACTTTCTGCTCATTTTTCAAAGTATGATGGAAGTTAATCATGTAGTACAGATAAAATGAAGTGTATGTTGATATCTTGAAGGAGTCTGGAAGGATTTTGAGTGAGTTACGAATTTTGTAGTTTTCGGTGAAATAACGAAAATAGTTTATCTCGTCTAGTATAGGTTTTCACTAGTTTTTTCGAATGACAAACATTACCACAAAATTCAGCGTGGTCGATAACCTATGTTTCATTATTTCTCTTTTTTGATTTACTAAGCCCTGGATAGATATTTGATTTTTCGAAAATAAGGTTACTTTGTATGTCCGTCATCCGAACAAAGTTTGAAATGGAAGGTGGTGTTATTTCACGTTTCATTTTTCTCTGTTCATTTGTGTTAAAAGTTGAATAGATCGGACTCGAACTACAAAAACTCAAGTCCGAGTCCGCCAAAAAATCTTCCAGTCCGGATTCGCCCATGCCTGGTTCTAAGGTGTTTCAGGAAAAGTTCGCTCCTGCCCGAATGATTGCAGGAGGAGCTGTCGGGTTTTGCCAGATATGTAGATTAGATGACTCTCTATGTTAGGCGTATTTTCAAACAGTAGACGTGTATGAAAGGTTAGAAAGCGGCAAACTCATCTTTGGAACGTCGATCAGATACACCGTGGCAGACCTCATTGATAGAATTGATTTATACATAGAAAGATACTGTCAGGTCTTGGATACAAGACAGTGGGAACCGCAGATCTTCATCTTGTTTCGTCCAAAGTTCATTAAAAAAATGAGCGCGACCACTGTTCAATTGCAGAGGTAATAATTGATTAATGCATTCGCACAACTTGGGAAATTTTATGAGACACCTATGCGAAGTTTGGGCTTCGAACGAATTCTAACGCATTATAACGAACATTATGCATAATGCGTTCGAAGCAGTTCAAGACTTAAAAATGCAAGTTGAAAAAAACGGTACTTCGTTACAATGTTTGTATCTTGAAACTCCTTAGATTGCATTAAAAGCCATTTTCACCTTTATAACGCGTTCGAATCCATTAAAAATATATTTTTCGTTTATAATGCATTAGAAGGCCCTGGAATATGCTTGATATGAAAAACTGCGCACAAGCTTTTTGCAGCAGTCTTACACGTTTAAGGACAACGAATGCAGTTAAAAATCTCTTCTTTCGATTCTCATGCTTTGGAACTTGATAATTTCTTTTTAATGCAGTCTGATGCATGCAGGTCTATTAGCTATAGACCATGATTCAAGTGAGTCAGTAGTCTCATTAGAATCATAGTGAGCCAGTAGTCTCACTAGAATCATAGTGTCATCAACTGGGGAACGGATAACGCATGCGAAAAGTTTTAATTAATGTAAAATAATTAATCGCACGCGTTCCGCTTTCTTAATGCATGCAAAGCACTTCGTCATTATATTGCATCGATTAACATTCATTAAATAACGGATTACATGTAAAGGCATCAAAAATATTCGCTTTTCGCACGCGTTCCGCTTTCTTAATGAATGCTAAGGCCTTTGTCATTACGCCGCATTATTTCGAACCCATAAAAAAGTTAGCATGCCTTCAGATGTAGTAAAAAAATTCATTACTTACGTGCGTTCCATTTTTTAATATATGCGAAGACGTTCACAATTACAGCACGCATTAAGATGTGG
>CAJNOQ010002487.1:0-24096 GCA_905250885.1 Didymodactylos carnosus | reverse complement strand
AATTATTGATCGAAAGTAATTTGAATCAATTTTCAATCAAAACTTCGTTCCAACCGATTTAACGAAAAATAATATACATCAATTTGGTATTGAAAATTAGTTTAAATTAATTTATAGACTCACATTTCTTTGAAGTGCTTTAAAGAAAATTAATTTCTATCAGTTTCTGTTCGTAAACTAATTTAAATCAATTTGTAATAACTAATTCATTTAAATTAATTTAGAAAACGTCTGCTAAAATTAATTTCAAATCCAAAATTAATCTGAACAAATTCTTGTACCCAAAATTAATGTAACTAACTACAAAAAAAATTAATGTAAATTAAGTTCAAGTTTTTCGAAACCAAAGCAGGTACTTATTAAGAAAAATTTACCAAGCATTTTTGAAACTGCCATATCACAAAAAGTTGCTTCGGAAAACTTAGCCTCTAATTATATCAGATATACTACGGGGACTTTGGGTTTTTTCTTTTTTGAAAAAAATGTATGATCAAGTACAATGTTGATCAAGTGATTTCATGTAAGTGCGATTTTGTAAGTGTAATGTAAGTGCGATTTTTTTGTTCAAATAAACGAATTTATAATTTACTTTACTTTTTATTGCAGGCACATACGATGAACAGTCATTTAAAACAACTCTACAACTACAAAATCATGTTAATACTCATTTGGGTACAAAATCGTTCAAAGTACTGTTTTATTGAATAAATATTTCTCTGTCTGTAATTGATTTTTCATTTGTTTTGTTCTATAGTGTAAGCTTTGCACGTATGCATTTACAGGGTTCGGTGAATTAATTCGACATATTCGTTATAAGTAAGAACTACTGTCTCTTGAGTGTAAAACAGCAATATTTTCAACTCTTATAGCTCTAGCCTATAAGTGTAGCTACGTTTCTTTTATGCACAAAAATGTACTCACAGTCTGTTACATAAAAAACCATTTAAATAATCATTATCTACACATTCTATTTCCTCCTCCTTCTAGGCACACGCTCGAGAAGCCGCACAAATGCAGCTGCTTTCTGTTGGCATCAATGATTGTAACTTTTGTTTTCTTTCTAATCAGGCGAAATTTGTGATTATGCATCTGTCAAATTGAGCGAATTACGCCGTCATATGAGAACGCATACTGGAGTACGTTCTATGATGATAAGTAAAATTTTTTGCTTAAGAGTTTAATGAAACATTGTTGTGAATATTGTGATTATAGAAGTTCAGATATATTTAAACTTAAACGCCATTTAAGAGTTCATACAGGTGAGGAAAAGCATGCTTTGATTATTACGAGGTAATTTTGCTACCAAGAAAGACAGTATGAGCATTTCTAACTACGTTTTTCCAGTAGAGGGAATGCGAAAAGATGTCAACTTTATCGCATATGCATGAGACTTATACATATTTTCACTCTGGTATAAAGAGACAAATCAAAATATGTTGATCTTCTTTGCTTATTTTAGGAGAACGTCCATATCAACGCACAATATGTAGTTTTTGCATTACTCAAAGTAATTCATTGAAAGCTCATATGTTAACCCACGAAGAAAATGACAAACATTTCCATGCACGTATGATGCCTTTAGCGAGAAAATATGATTTGGGATATCATATTGGAAAGCAACATAACACAATGAAACCATTGTCGTGTGACAAATGTGAGCAAGATTTTCCCGACAAGCAAGGGGTGAAAAGTATAAATCCATTTGAATAGGTTCATGAAAAATGATTTGCTGTTGCTAATTTACTAGATATTGATCATGTATGCATGGCAGAACAGATTGTAAAACTGGAGGAAATAATTCACTATTACTGACATGTATAATGTGTGATTACACGGCAGAATAAAGTCACATTTGGATAAACATATGAAGAAACGTAGAGGTAAATGATCAAATCAGACAGCCTGTTAGAGATTTTTTACAGAGGTGCCGGAATGATTTTTTTTTAGAGATGGCGTCAAGTTTTAATTTATTCCACCAGAAAAAGAAGTGTTTTTTTCTCCAGGAGAAAATCACATTCCTAAGGAGACTTTCTCCTAAGATTTTTTTCTGCTTTTGATTTTCGATCTTTGATGTTCACTTACTGCTTACTGGCGAATACAACTGGATTGAGGATGATGCAAATCAATCCATTTTTTGCACACTAATAAGCTTTTTCCTAGCTATTCTTCAGCTTTATTATGCGAAATCAATACTCTTTTGTCCTCTATATCTTTTAGATTTCTTCTGATATTATTTAACATTCATCCTGAAGTGCAGAATTGTGTACAGCGAGAAGATCAAATCGAGAGGTAAAGAATATAATTTGGCAGAGAGTAGCTCCTTTACATAGCTCTTACTTGCAGACGGGCTGGTTAAATATATCAACGACAGAGCAATTGAAGAAAAACAAAATTGGTTGAATAATAGTTCTGTCAATGCCAATTTACAAAGAAAACTATCAGCTTTTGTTGAAAAAGGTAAAAATAGGAGGAGCTTTCAGTCCCAGTATTAATCATAGCGTTGTTCTGTTTAGGATTAGAAGACTGTGTTAATTCAAAACCATATCCAGATTCAACTAATTCATCGCGGAGATATCGGTTGGAAAAGAATGAAAATGGTGCCACTTCGTTACGAGTGATTATACCCCCACCGAAGCCAAGAGAAAATCAAAAAAAGATACAAGAAGAGCCACGTATGTAGGAAAGGAACATATTTATCAGCACTTCTGTATGGTCTACTGTATTTTTCAGGAGATGTGCTTTTGCTGACTCGACGAAACGAAATTGATTTAATCGTCAAAGAAGGATTACAACATATGGAAGAAACTGGCTCGTTGTCGATTAATCAATGTTGGAAAAAATTAAAAAAAACTACTTCATTAGTGAAGAACGTGTTGCCTTTACTCTCAATATTGTGTAAGGAAAAGTGCTTGTTGAACTAAGAAATTGTATCACTGTGTTTATTTTAGTTGAAATTTAAATTTGGGTCTATTCAAACTGGAGAAAGTTCCACATCAACAACAGAAAAATGTGGCAGATGGTAACGAGGGAGAGACGGAAGCAAAAGAAGACAGTAACGATAATAAAGGTAAGAGTCTCCACTAGAAAATGTATGATATTTCTCGTTGCAATTTGCAATTTTTAAATGACGAAGAGAAAATACCAATGACATATGATGATGATAAAAAGAAAACACCAATGACAGATGATGAAGAAGAAAAAACGCCATCGATACCAGAAAAAACAACACAAAGAGCAGTACGTAAACAGAAAACTCCCAAACGAGTGAGTATTTGAAACTAACCTGCGATGTTATCTTACGTAGTCCATTTTTTAAACAGAAAAGAGAGTCAAGTGCAAAAGGTAACAAAGAAAACATCGACAGTGCTGTACAAAAAAAGGTGGCTACAAGACAAAATCGATAAGGAAAGGAAGAGGATATCTTCAATAATATTATCCTTGTTTCTATTTATTTTAGGAAGTTGGCAAGTTTGAGCGATGCTCTCTCAAAAAAAGAGCTTGTCGTCGGGAAACGAACAAGAGAAAACTACGCGATGTAAATTTTTTTTGTTAAGAAAAAATGTTTTGTGTATTCTCTGTTTTTCGTCTGTGTTTTGTTGTTACATTTACTCACGTTGGGATAAAAATATAATTCATTGTTGAGAATAAAACGAGATACACACTAGAAAGTAATTTTGTAATTCTACTGCTGCTGGAAGACCGGTAGACATTTAAGTAAAGCAAATTACGAAACTTAAGACATCTTTACGTGGTTATTACGTTACAATCGTTGCCGGTTTTTTGCTAGAAAAATATTTTTTCTCAAACGATAACTGTGTTCTCCTAACTCTTTTATCGCCAGTTTATAGCACGTTTTCCACTCTACAAAATCTGGTATAAACAATATCTTCAATATATTTACTTACTGGGTTAAAAAACTTTTTTCATCTCATGTCAGTAAGTGGTCAAACTTTTTAAAAAATTATTTTTTGAGGAACGATCATACTTTCAAACCAAAAATTGTATATGAATTTAGATGCGCAATCAAATTCTCTATCGTACCTGCTATTCAGCTTTTTTGGTACTTTCACATTTTTAAATCTGGCAGGGTCTTTTCAGAAAAGAATGAAGCATCTGAGAAACCACATCAGATACAATCGTATAATAAACCAACACTTCATAGGACAACTTATTTAGAGAATTTATTATGAATATCTTACAAAAAAACCTTGCTTTTCTAACAGTAGTCTACCTCGCCATGCGACGCCGCAAACGGATTTAGTTCTGCTTCGAACTTGCTGCTCATTCTCTATTGCCAAAGCCGACTCCAGAAAGCGGTCCGAACAATAACCTATAAGAATAGAATATATATTATATTGCAAAGTTTTTTCTATTCTCCGGATCGCTCCCGAAGAAGATTGCGAAGAAAAACAACTTTTTCCCTTACGGCAATCGATCTCACAAAGCGACGTCGACTATGAAAACATTGTCTCCAATTGAATACTCAATTGCATCAACGTGTTTTTAGATGGCACTTTCCACCGATCATGTCTGGCAATGTTTAAAGAATTCAACATTATTGGACAAGTTACCAGAAGGTGTTTTGGTTAATACATTATACCCGTTACGTTCAACTGAAAAAGGTATGCATTACTAAAAATATTAGATCGAAACTAAAGTTTTCTTTTTATCAGACGTGTGGAAACGTGATAAATAACAATGGAAAATGTATGGGAATAAATTATTGAAACTGAAGGGTTGTTACGTAGCGTTTTATACGTAACTTGTATCCTTCCCTGTGTCAGTGCCAACAATGAATTATGTTTTCATATTTTATTAACAAAGATATTTACATCAGAGAACGAGAACATTACGTTAGAGAATGAGATTTTCTACGCTTCCTAACAGGGTACATAAGTATCAGTTTTAAACTGTAAATATTACATATCGGAAGATGAAAGTATAAAGCATTGTCGATAGATCAAAAATTCCCAAAACGAGTTGTAATTTCGTTAAGTGATGCCACTTAATCAGTTGTCTATTATATAGGTAAGTGTATATAAATTCTTAATCATCAATAATAATTTTATTTTGTATGGGAAACATCAATAACACAGTTCTCAAGCAAAAAACTGAGAAAAGCCGGAGAACTGAAAAGAAAAGTTTGCATATGATGAATAAAGTCTAGTTTTCGTTGTCGAGCTCGCTTGCGCGATTCGGCTCCGACGAACTGAAAGGAAAAGTAAGTGAAAATGAAGTAAAACTAGTTTTCATCACCGTAGGTGATTGCCGGGGTCAAATTTATTGGATTGTTTTGTTGTTTAGTGTTAGCGGTGGAGGTTTAATTAGTGTGTTTTGTTTTGTACTTTTTGAGTTGTTTTCGGACATATATTGCTAATAACTAGTACGTCGCTTTTAGAAATGTGGAGAATCAAAGAATTAGAGTTGGGTTTTGCGTTCAAATGTTCAATTACATCAAATGTAATTGAGGGAATGAACCGTCTTTACAAAGAAGCAACCGAATGGAAAGAATTATCTCTGGATCGTCTGTTGTTAGTGCTGAATAAATTACAAGGTTATTTTATTAATAAATGCCAACGTACTTATTATATTTTAGGTGAATTTGAATTAAGATCGGAATATTATCAACTGAAAGTTATTAATGTACTATGTGTATTGGGTACTTTACTATCATATGATTCTAGAAGAACTGTTGCTGAAATCAAAGAAGCGGAGGAAGCTAACGACAGACAAGAAACACATCGGCCAAAACCAATATCAACAGTTGCGCTGTCGAAAATCTTATTCCCAGACACTGCTGTTAAATTCTCAGAATCGGGTAAGGAAAAGTTCTCAAATGAATGTTTTACTTATTTACTATTGTTATGATTATTATTTTTTGAATATTTTGGAACATTCACAGTAGAATATGAAGCTGGACCGGTGTGTATTGTTGATTTCCGGGAACTTCCACATATAAGATGCAGCTGTGAGTGGTTTAAGAAGTCATCAAGTAAAGAAGATTGAGTCCATATCATGGCTGTAAAAAGAAAGACGAAAGTAAATCAACAACAACGACAAACAAAACCGATTCTCTCCTGCGTCAGAAAAGCAACAATAGCAAAGTGAGACGCAGCAAAAACGGGCAGAAAAAAAACCGACAAAATTGGACAAAGTAAGCAACTTTTTGGAGCAGTAATTTTATTATGATTTGTGTTTGTTTTTAGGGCACCTCATCGGGTCAAGCACCCAAAACAGTGTTGCCAGTGAAGAAGAATAGAGCTGCCAAAGTGAGTATACAATAGAATATTAACCCTCTGGTTACGGTTTTTTTTTTGCAGATGCATCTTTTATTTTTCATTCTGAAATAGTTTATAATGAGTTTCAGTAGTATAGGAAAGTGCTCAAAAGTGTTTTAAAGTATGATGGTCTCCAAAACAACCTGTCACACAAAGTCCAACATCACAAATATCACACTGATAACGTGTTTTTTTACCCTTCTTCTCACGTCTACTTGTGCGACTGGAAACTATACAGTCTCTTTGTGGACTTTCTTGTGTTGCTGTTGCTGGAACAAGCGTTGGGAAATGACGTCCAGTAAGACGTACGGGATTATCACTGGTGATAGGACGACCACCTATAGGTCTCGGTTGAGAATACCTTTCGATCAATTGTCGAATAAGTTCGCTTCGAAAATCTCCAAAATGAATAGACTTTTTATGCTTCATTTTGAATAACATATATGCGTTGAATGTTGATAAATCCAACAGATGAAAGAAGAATTTTTTATACCATTTAATAGTTTTTCGTAAGCATTCTACAAAACTGATTTGCATGTTAGTTTTATCAACTAATCCCATGTTTCTGTTGTAATGGACAATACATTCCGGTTTTTCAACTATTTTTTGTGTCTTCCAATCACTTTTTTGTGTTTCTATCATCCTCAGCTTGTGAATTGTACATAGCATAAGGATCTCTCGTTTACCTTGCCACTTCAAAACCATTAGATTATTGCTGTTACTATAGTCAAAATCACCTTTTGTGAGCTTGTCAAGTTTGACTGAACCAATACGGTTTCGGCGTACAGTACCACATGCACCGGTCTTGAGTTCATATAATTTTTCAAATAGACGAAGACTGGTATACCAATTATCGAGAAAAAGTGAGTGCCCCTTATTCAAATAGGGTTTCATCAAAGTCATAACTACAGAACCAGATTTTCCCAAAGTTTGGTCTAGATCAATATCCGTAGACGAACCAGTGTATACGATGAAATCTAACACTACTCCTGTTTCACAGTCGCAAATCACGAATACTTTTATGCCAAATCGACGCCGTTTACTTGGTATATACTGTTTGAACCCCAATCGCCTCTTCCAAAGAATGAGTGATTCATCGATACATAAGTTTTTGTTCGGAATAACAAGTGATTTGAATTTCTTCCGCAGATCGTCTATCACTGATTTGATTTTATGTAATTTGTCATCGTCCATTTGAGTTAACTCATCGTTGAAATGTAAGTATTTCAAAAGGATCAGAAATCTGTCTCTAGAAAATAACTGACCAAACATAGGTGTAATAATCATTGGATCAGTTGACCAGTAGTCGAGAATCTTATTCTTTTTAGTTACAGACATGAGCATAATTGTGGCTAGGAAAGTATATATTTCAGAGCGATTTGTTTCTGTCCATTTTGCTTGATGGGAACTTGTTGAGGGTGTAGCATCATTGTTAGAAAAAGCCTGGTACTTATTGGTTTCTTCAACAATTAGATCAATTATTGTTTCATTGAACAATAATTGAAAAAATTCAAGAGGTGTAGCATCTTTCATAGCGTCTATGTTCGATGAAAGATCAACATTTGTTTCGTCAAAGGAGAAGAGATGTGGTTTGAATGCAGTTTTCTTCCAAATTCGATCAGTAGATTGTTGTTTCGATGATCCTATTTCATCATCCGATTCACTACTATCTACATCTGATGAATAAACTGCATCAATTTCCATAGTAGAATCGCCTTCAGATTCGCTATCCACTTCAATTTCATGTGGATGGTTAGTTGTACACGTTGCCATATTTAGAGAAAATTCTTTTGTAATGGATATCAATAATTAACTGTTTGTATGAAGTGTTGTGTCGAATAATGAGAATTTCGATTCTGTGAGAATATATATCCAAAGATATGAGGTGTTTCAAGTATGGAATCGAAACTTTATTTATATGAGAGCGTTTTTTGAAAGAGAAACGAAAAAGAATACGCCAGAATTTACTAGAACGTGATAGAATGTCAAAAGTCGGTATGCGAGAGAATATATGTAGAACGTAATACGCAATAGTGACGCAATTCTTTTGTTAAAATAAGAGAAAGATACAGTAGTTCTTTTAATAAAGTCTAAATGACATTATATTGAAGACAATACCTACAAAAGTTCAATGCCTATATATAGGTCACCCGTAACCAAAGGGTTAAATAATAATGGCTTATCTTTGAGGCTTTTCTAGCGTAAACAAACAACAAGTACCATTTTAGACGATTTCGAGTCTGATTTGAAAATACTACCATTGTCTGCATCAAAAGTAAATGACAGATATGAATCTAGCATTCATACTAATTGTTTTCTCCATTTGAAGAGAATGCCATTAAGCGACTTATCAAACAATACTCCCATCATTTCTCATCGACAATGGAATCAATCATTCAACCAATGCGCCTTATTATCGACGGATGTATCTTCTTCAAATGATCCAGAACTGATTGAAGTAGATTACATATGAACAGTGATTAAAAGTGTGCGTGAATGGTTTGTTGTTGCGAAGGTGGGTAGTGTAGTGGAGAGTCTGTGTGAGTAATTTGGTCGTGTAGTGAAGAGTGTGTGTATGAGTGGTTTGATGTTGTGAAGATGGGTGGTGTGATGAAAGTCGTGAGGATAGCTGTGTGTGGTATGTTTGAATATTGATGGGTGTTTCATATCTATAATCATTTGCATGTTTTGTTCGCTAAGCTGCGATTTTTGATCGAATAAAATTGTGAAAACTCTCATTACTCAACAGTGAATTTATCTGTCTTCTCGATTTTTTTTGTTTTCTTTGTTTAGTGTGTCTGATCGTTCTAAACTGTGATTTGCTCAGATAAATTTGTGAAATGTATTTTTATCTTGCTTTATTTGTTAATACAAATGAAAAGAAAATGGTTATGAGAAAAAATCATTGAAAGATAGTATCATATGGTTAATGTTCTTTTTACAGAAAGAACTGCAAAAGCTAAAATATACGTGACTCTTCTCAAAAGTTTAACCAGATTCCATATTACTTATCAAAAACTAACATTTTTATTAGTGGAACTACATTGTCATTTGGTCTGATTTTGCTTTGTTTATGTATTTAATTACTTTTTGTAGCATATTGCGAGCTCTTCCTTTCCTGCAGTCGAAATCTCCGAAAAGTAGCGCCCTCTGTCGTTCTGTGCCATCACGCTAATGAAGAAAAACCTGCTTCTATTTATTTTGTCATACATATAATTTATATATTTACTAAAGATCTTTTAAACTATTTACCTTTTCCCTTAAAAATTTTGACCAATGGATGAAAAAGTGGTCGGTCAGTCAGTAAGTCAGTGGAAAAGTCACAACCGAAAAAAACCATCGCACAAGAATTATGTAAGAAAAATAAATAATGTATATACTAAGGCATTCTTCTCGTCGTTATTGTACTCTTTCTTGTGACTATGTCGAACGAAAGAAAAAAAAAGAAGTTAGCTTTCAGCGATACATTTATCTAAACTGATGTATTATACCTCAAAAGTAAGAACATGGAGTAAAAGTCAGCGTGTTTTATCTTCCGCAATACATGTGTTAAAAACCTTTTAGTTAAGCACATAACAATCAAACAATTTTTCTTTAAAGAAAGTGTTCTGAAGTATAGTAAAACCCTAGAAAGATTATTGTTTGGCCCATTGAGAGTGACGAGCAATATAAACTTAGCGTCCATGATTATTTCCATGAACTTAATTTTCAAAATATGATTATGAGAAATGCAGAATAATAGACTGAAATAAAAAGTTACCATAAAGTTAGCTAACTGATAGTAACCGTTATTTTAACGGTAAATGGAAAGACAGTTATCGTTAAAGTAACGGTAACTGCTTTTTTAGTTACCGTTATCGATAATGGCCGAAGAACTAACGGGAACTTTTACAGTAGCAATTTTATCTCAAGTCTTTCTATCAAAAGATAGAAGTTTTTTAATTCTGATCTGCTTTTTTTCCTTAATAAGTGTTCGTACGACCACGATTTCACTGCTGTTTGAACACTTATCTAGCAGATAGAACTTTGTTTATATACCATTAGAACGAGCAGAATCTGGGCTACACTATGAGAAAAAGAGGTTATCAAAAATAATGAAAGGAAATGGATGAAAATCGTATATTTTATTAATTAGTTAACTCACTAATCTGCTTATTTTCAATGTTTAACTCAAGTGTAAAGCTTTTCAGAGATAACAGGTGTGTAGATAAAAGCATTCTCTACAAGATAAGCTGTTTTATGTTTAAACATAATTAACAACTGATGAGGTACACTGTTCAGCGTGCTTTTACATAATATAGAAGAATATTTTCTCGTTTCGTTTTGTTTTCTTTCTGTGTTGGCAGAATGTAAATATAAAAGCACCAGGCAAAGGTGAGTCCGAGTACGGACTGGAAGATTTTTTGGCGGACTCGGACTTGAATTTTTGTATTTCGAGTCCGATCTATTCAACTTTTAACAAAACTGAACGGAGAAAAATGAAACGTGAAATAACGGCACCTTCTGTTTTACAAGAAATTGAAAATTTTGTTCGCGAGACGGACATGAGAAGTAACCTTATTTTCGAAAAATCAAATATCTACCTAGGACTCAGTAAATTAAAAAAAGAGAAATAAACCACCCTCATCAAAAAAGAATCTAATAGATTACTGCACTCGAAACGGACTCGGGACTGCGATTCGGTCATTAATGTTAAGCACTCGGACTCGGTGCCCCTTGGACTCGCCTATGTCTGAAAAGCATGCTGAATAGAATAACGTGCACCTCATTAGTTGTTAATTATGTTTAAACGCAAAACACCTTATCTTGTAGGGAATGTTTTTCTCTAAACTTTGAAAAATCCGCCTTCGCAAATAATGCTAGTTTGATCAATTGCTCGTATTTCACTATTGAAATGAGCTAAATCTTTTTCAATCACAAATACAAACAAAATTAGCTAAATAGCGAAAAGCTGATTCTTTTTCTAGTCGAAAGAAGAAAGTCTGAACTTCAAAAAACACAGGGAATAAAACTTTTAGGACTGAGTTTGGGTGAGAAAAAATTCAAATATCCAACAATACCAAAAAAATTTTTGCAATGTCCATCCTTTTCAAACGTATCTTCCTCATCGAATATACTTTTGAGTTTGAAAAATATAACTAATTAGACTTAATTAATAAACTTCAGATATTCAGTGTATTTCTTCCTTTTCTAAAACATCATTTAGTTCACATTAGTTTTAATTTTTATTAACGTGTCCTAGAACACAATTTCTGGTTACTCTTTATTTTCCGTGCAATGTGATCCTTTTTACCAGACCTGAGGCTTCTAATGCGTTTCCACTCTTAATGGATCGCTGAGAAACTGTAGATGCACAGTTACAGCTAAAAAAGTAGATGTACCGAGGTCTGTTTCTAACATACTTAGTTTCGCCGCAAGAGAAATTCATTTTTTTCATAACTATCATCATCCGATACTGAAAGAATTATTAATGTTTCTCTCAACCGTTCTTCTCCAATTCCATGCACTGATAGTTCCATTTATCTCTTCTTTAATAGAATATTAATAAATACTTTAAGAATGTTTCAGAAAAACCTTTTAGACAATGGAAGAAATACATTGAATGGCTGAAAGTCTAATCTTAAGTCTAATCTTAAGTCTAATTAGTTATTTTTTTCAAACTAATGAAAAACGTGCAAAGTTCTTGTTGAAAAGTGGATCACAACCTCATTTATCCCGTTTCATTTGAAAGAGCGACAGAAATACTTCTGGTTTTTAAAATTACATAATATCAAACCAGGCTTTTCTCATTTTCTACGTTTTTGGCACGAATATTTATTTGAAAGTCGAGACTTTCAAGCAAATATATATTTATATTCGACATGACATCAAAATGATAGCTCTAAATACTTCTGCTATAGTCTACTCAACGTAGAACTTAACACTGAATATCAATCTGACGTCAAGTTTTGATTCTGACCGCAACGAGGTAATGTACGGGCAAAAATTTTCGACATCATCATTTGTTTTCTAGCGAAATCTTGACAAGACCGTGATAGATCTCGGTGCAAGAATGTTCATTAGGCAACACTACCACTCGTTTTAATCTGATAATGTAAATATTAGCTCACATCGCCTGAACGTGATGACGAGCAAACTAACTGAATGCTTTTACTGCCGTATCCCTTTTCTAGTATACTATCAACTGTGATTTGATTGGACGTGTATACACATCGTGTAAATATTATTCTGGACTCGATTATCCTTATGTGTTCTGCATTTGCAGTATTAGTATCGCTTTTGATGATTTCAGTTATGCTATTTTGTCAATTGCTGAAAAGAGCAGATCGAACCACTCACTTGCTGACTATCAATATGTATACGAGCCTTTTTATTGGCTGTTCTATCATGACAGACATCTATGTTTACACTCTTTATGGACATCTGCATCCAGGTAGCTCATTTGACGGACAATGGTGTCACATAAAGGCCTACCTCTTTTATGTGAGTGGATGTGGCTTTTTTTACTCTTACTTGCTTCAAGCTGTCTATCGGCTTAGCCGAATCGTCTTGCACACGCGACCAGCACTGCAATCTTTCGGCCTTTATGCATGCGGAATAGTAGTCCAGTGGCTTCTCAGTTTTCTACAAGTAATACCGATCCTTCTGCTTCACACTTTCGAATATCTACACGACGATTTCCATTGTCAAATTCCACTTACCAATCTGCGTGGTTTAGTTGTTGGTCTCTCCCTCGTTCATCTAATTCCAGTTTCCTTGTCGTGCAGCTGTTACATCTATACCATGTACTATGTTCGTAGAAGCAGTAGAACACTTAATAATATTCGTCAACAAGCTAGTAATTGTCGAGATTTCATTGTTTTCACACGTATCATCATACTACTTGGCGTTATGATTGCATCGGGTCTGCCAACTTCGGCCATTTGCATCTTCTACCAAGTTTCTGGATATCTTCCGTTGTGGGCGACTCAATTTCAATGGCTAACGGTTACTTTTCCAATGGCCTGTATTTCAGTGATCCTTGTGTTCGTTTCGCCTAATCTGCTCAACGTGTTCACTAAATATCGCCGTGTTAATAGCCAAGGCAGACTGTACGGCTAGCCTAAAAACTTGCGTGTTTTATTTTATTTTCGTTCTTATTGTGATGTATGGTATATATTGTAGTGTTGGTTTTTACGGTATTTTAAGAGAGATTTGAGCTATATATATTACTTGGTGCATTTTTGGATAGTTTAGGTGCTTTATGCATATTAGTTATTTTATGCACTTGTGATTTTTGTGGTATGTATGGAGTGACTTGTATGATTGGTAACAAATTTTCTGTATAATGGAACCAAACATTGTTTTAAGTAAAACTTTTATATGACCATGTTAGTATTGAGTTATGGACTGAGTTTATGGATCATTTTTATCAAAATATGGTACAGCATTGTTTGATTATTTAAGGTCCCTGTCCAAAATACGAATCTTTTCCAAAACGGTCTATAGTGAGTCATGCACATTATTAAATAGCCCAAAGTATCTTTCATTAGAATCCATGAGAGACCTTCATAAAAGGCTCTTGAGGGTTTTTTATGAAGGGGTTCTAAAGGCATTAAAGAACGACTTTATCAGAAATTGTCTTAAATTAATAGAAAGTATAAACTAGGACTTTTTTCGATAATATACATTGTAGAGCAAACATTTTTGCTAGAAATGAGACTTCTCCCCACTTCTGGCAACGTTTCGCTCAAAACTCATAAGAGTTGCATCAAGAGGCCAGCTGCATGTGATTTCTGAGTTGCAGGATAAGAGGCACACCGCTGCATACACGGCAACTGTGGATGGAGATCTTCTTGCTTTGCTTCCTTTACGAATAATCTTAACGTTATAAGTCATTTGTGAATCAATAACTAGGAAAGAAACGGGGCTCATAAAGGTAAACTCGTCGATCAACTTTTGCAATTTCTGCTTTGGAATTTCGACAATTTGCATATCTCAAAAGAACATCCTCCTGGTGATTCAAAATTTTCTCTTTTATATCAGTTGATGCAGAATTATCGACTGTACAAAATAACAGAGTTTGTTCTTTTGGTCAAGCTGGACCGGTGGTTTCTAGGTCCAAAATACTGAAAAAAGGCATGTTTGACAAAAACTGTTTTTTTCCAGTTTTTACCTTTCTGAAGTGATTTTGTAGAGCAAACATTTCTCTTTCATGTACGATGTGAACGGGCCGTAACGATCAAGCTATTTCTGGGATACTGAAGAAACCTTAATTTAATCCAAAAATGGTACCACTGGTGATGACTAAAAAGTTAATTTCACCCCATTGAACAGTGCCATACAAAGGCGAGATATTTTAGATTTCTAAATTTTTCGATGAGCGCCTTCGAACAAGAATGCTAAGAACAAAAATAAAATTTAGCTCTTCCCAGTGTGATCGGTATTCACACGGACGGCCTTAACTTTACCTTGTAGTAGTATGCATATGTTAAAGTGCGATTCTATCTGACTTTCGGACTAAAAACATTTCTGACGGATTTTATTTCTATCAGAACTGCGTTTTCATGCACACGTTTTTTGTAAACACGCCTTGTTTTTGCACTATTTTGATCGACATGCGGAAACTGCGTCTTATTTCTCAGCATCAATAACCAGAAAACAAACTCTTTTGATTGCAGCATGTTGTTGATGTGTGATACTACTCGAAGCCTTGTGCTTCGCATCAACAAGTTTCATTTACTTTCGTTGTTGGAAAAGATCTTGAAAAGCCTTTTATCACGCCGTTACGAGGATAAGACTTAAATATTTCCAAAACAATAACACTTTCGAATTTTTCTCTATAGCCTGAACTACCCTTTATAACATGAACACAAACTGTTCATCACGATTCTTTCGAACAAAAATAAGACCGCGTGAATAGCTCTTCCACTTTATGGGTCTAAAAAAGCCACATCATTACGCTTTCTATGTCTTTTATAAAAATAAACGATAGATGCTTTTAAGCCCATTTTTGGCAACTTGAAGTACTTTAAAAAGGATTCGGACGGCCACGTCCTCTAAAACATGTAAAACTGTCATCGTTTAAACCACTTCTCTGTATTTTCCAAACCTTGAACACTGAACAAACGCACGAAAGTAAATGATATTTCACTTAGCGAAGGCGTCAAAACTATGAACGAATCATTCGCATCATTCGAATCATTTGTAGAATAATGTGAAGCGCTCCTCTGTGATGTTTGTAATAAGAAGAAAATATATAAAATCTAACTTTTCTTAGCCATTTTATTCATTTTTTCCAATAGATTACCCTTTATTAACTCTTATATATAACACTATGCTACAAACGTCACCATCCATCATCATCCAAGAGTACAACCGAATGTTAGATGAAGCAGCAGCAGAATTTGGCTTCGAAACAACAACGGCAGTAGAGGTATAGGACTTATGCGACGGGCTTCATATGAGAAAACAGCCACAGGGTAAACTCGTACAGACATTTCTTAACGTTTTTTGTAATTTTGTTCGTTGGGGGGGGGGGGGGGGGGGGGGGGGGGGGGGGGGGGGGGGGGGGGGGGGGGGGGNCCCCCCCCCCCGCCCCCCCCCCCCCCCCCCCCATCGTTTTTTCTTCTGAAGCGCAAACTTCTGTAAGAGCCAATACTGCATGGCAGCCGACTCGCCCCACCATTTTATATACGCCATCCAATGTACCTAGTATCCCCACACCAACACTCATCGATTTTCAGTCAATGGAGGCATCAACTGCATTAGGAGTAAAAAACATTTCGGATAGTCCCAATGGTCTAGATTTCATAGTGGACCATACATTATGGGAACATATCACCCCTGAAATCCTGTTTGATCGTATTTCCCAATCCCAAAGAGCCATCCGACGATTGGACCACGAGATCGAGGCCATGCGAAATAAAATAACTACTAAATACTACAATCAGAAATTCCGAAATCCACCAATACTTAAAACTATCGATGGTAGAAAGATGACATTAGCCAACTACTTACAAGTGAACACTCCCTACAGACATATAATAGAGCCGTTCAGCGTACTATCAATTCACTTGCAAAGCAGCAACAAAATGGGCAAACTGTCTTCCGACTAACCGATAAATCCAAAGTCCTACATTTGGACACAGTATCAAACGTTAGTCTAAAATCAGAAGCGTACATGCTGAAAACGAATGCGTACGTCGAGGTACCGGATAATCCTCTCTTCCTCATGCACTCCGAAACTCAAAAACTGCTCAAATCACTTGTTAAGAATAAAAAAAAATTTCATCCACCATTTTCGAAAAAATTAAACCCCCAAAGATATCGAATTACCACACCTGTACTATAACCCAAAGGATCATAAGTTAGGAGAACCGCTTCGACCCATAGTAGCCGGAATAAAACCCCCGCCGCTCCACTTTCCAAGTTCCTTGATCAAACACTTTGCTCCATTTTTGAAAAATACACATCCGATTATAACCTACAAAACACACTTCCTTTTCTCTCCATCCTTGATAAACAACCAATTTACTCCGATACTCTTTTATGTTCTTTCGACATAACCGACCTTTACACCATGATACCGCAGGAAGGTTCCATAGCAGCTACATGCCGAATGCTTACACGCACGGGAAACAGAAAGGTTGTCGACATCGCGATTAACACATTTGCAACCCTTATTCGACATGTGCTCAGAAACTCTTATTTTTGCTACGAGGAAAAATTCTTCAAGCAAACATGGAATCAGTAGTGACACAGGTCCTAGCTTATGCGTACATGGCCGAATGGGAAGCCGACTTTTTGGTGTCACAAAGACAAGCGGAGGAGATGTATGTACGTTTTAGAGATGATATCTTCTTCACTTCCCGTCTTACTGCATTTCAAATCGAACAAAAGCTAGGCATTCTCAAAAACAAAGACACTAGCATCAAGTTGACGTTTGAAATTGGAAAGAGCTGTGCCTACCTCGATGTTTTCATCAAGGCACAGGTTCCACGCGCATCAGCAGCCGTGTACCACAAACCGGTAGTCCAACCATACTTACTACCGTTTGACAGCTCACACCCAATGCATGTCAAGCGAAACATACCTGTGGCGAAACATACATTCATTCGTGCCATCAGGATATGTCTGGACCAAGAGAAGTGTTAGGCGGAATTCACACGAATACGCACGCAACTATTCCTCAACAGGTACCCACCGGTATTTATAGACCAGCAACTCCAGCGTCTCCTCAACGACTTAAAACTCTCCTCTAAGGACGAGCTTTTTCACAAATACCACCTATTCGGACTAGCCTACGGCAGATAGACTGGAGTAAGCAGGACCCGTCAATCAAACAACGGTGTCCCATCAACTGAGATACTGACCTGCTAATACATTTTTCCTACACGCCATCTTTAAACCGTTTCACCACACATTTCAACTTGTAATATTCTTCTCTATATTTCGGGGAGTTATTGTTGTTTGCCTCTTAAATGTATATTTATTTATTTAAAGTCTTTTACTTCTACTCTTTAATGTATACGTCCTGATATCGAGATATGTGTCTATTCTTTTTCTATTAAAGTTTTATTCGTACTTTGCGATGTATGTCAGTTTCTTTTTTTTCCTGTATTTGTACTGATAGGCCCATTGGGCACCAGTTAATCGCAAATAAATAAGTAAATCAGCTGTTGTACAAACAGCCCAGAAAAGCCGATCTCGGGCTATCTGGAAAACGTGTCTAAAAGAGTGAAGACGAGCAGGCGAAAATTGAACAAGTATACCAGTTTGTAGAAAATTGTTTCCTCTACACGATGTGATAACTTTTAAGTTCGAAACTATTCTAATTAATTTGTATTAATCAAAGAAAAGCTGGGAAAACTGGGATACTGTGGCAAAAAACGGTAGAACAACAACATCGACCACAACAAGTACGAAGTAGCGATCAAATCATAATTATATAGTTACGTACAGACTTTTTCAAGAATAACGAAGTACCTATCAGATCGTAATTATATAATTATTGATAAACGAGCTAATTTTGAATACTTGAAAGCTTCATAAGGGTTATACTGGCTGTTTGTACACAGTTGTTATAAAGCTTTCGAGTTTTCAAAATTAGCTCGTTTCAAAACATTGACCACTTTACAAGTATCTAGAAATCGGATATTGATTGATATAATATTAGTCACTAGTTAGTGAATTTTGCGTTCTACTGTAATTAACGCGTCAGTTCGTTATTCTTGAGGAAGTCTGTACGTAATTATATAATTATGATCTGATCGCTACTTCGTACTTGTTGTGGTCGATGTTGTTGTTGTTCTGGGAGATGTCGTCGTAGTAGTGGCAGTCGTTGATGCTGGAAAAAGTCCCATGAAATGAGAAAGTATAAATCATTGTCAGCTAATCAAGGGCGAAAGAAACATGAATTTCAATGGTACCCAGTGGAAAATTTGGAAACACAGACGCAGTTTAAAGCGTTTGCGATCTTTGATTTTTCTTAAAAGCTTGCACTCACACACGTTTTCAACGCTTCTGTAAAAGTTTTCCAGTGGAAGTTATAAGCACTCCTTGAAATAGTCTTATTTCACCCATCAAGTCAAGACGTAGTTGAGAAACATGCGCTTGTGGTTAATCCTGAGGTATAAATTTTTTCCACAAAATCAGAAAAAGCTCAGAAAAAAAAGTTCAAAATCATAAAATAAATAGATCGTTAGGCAAAAGAGAGCAGAAGAGTTATGTAACAATGTGTAACAAAATTGATCATACATCCCTCCTATAAGCTTATGATTAATATTTTCTCCAAAACAGAACAATATGAAAGGCTCGAAGTTTCGCTAAAATGTTGCAAAGTTTTTATAGTTTATTTGCTGAAAATAGGAAGTGCTGATGTCATACAGTCATTGTGGTAGGTCAGAAAGAGTGAAATGGACGACGTTCTCTGTTCAGTAAAATTGACCATACAGTTCGCTTTTTAACATAGTTCACTTTTGTTTTAATTTGACAAAACGAACCTATTTTGTGCAGTTTTTCTCGTTCTTTTGACTCATGATATGTACTTCAGAATTTTCAACTCATGATATGTTCTTCAGAAAAAAGGGGATCGTTAGCTGTATATGGGATTTTTTCGAAATATTTTTAATCTTGTTTGAATATATTATTCACCAATGAAAATGAACTTCTATCATGAATTTTCTTGGTCAACGAAAGTCCTCCATTTCACTCTTCCTGATCTAACACAATGACAGTATAATACATGCAAAATGTGAGCGTTCGTGAGTAGTATCCAGTAGTAGAATATCAAGTAGTGTCGCGTATCGATTTTCGTAAGACAACGAGAGAACGTGTCCAAATGTGACTCCTGGATTTAAATGAAATATACTAGGTCTAGTAGGGTCATTTATGATGATCCCAAATATGACATTTTTTGATGCCACCATTATAGTCTAGTTTTTTCTTTGATAGTCGATAAATATTCTCCCTTCAGTTTACCACAATTTTTGATAGACACATCGAGAAAACTCGTGGTATATAGAGTTTTGTAGAAGAACTCTTCAGCTACAATCTGATATGTTTTGACTTAACTTTCATACTTATCTTGTTTAAGAAAAGTATGTTTTAGTGAATATACGTCTTTTTATTATATAACAAGCTCTTTTCACCTCGATACCTCAGCGAGAAAAAAGAACAAACATATTCTAATAAATCGTACTTGTACAGAATTAAAAATACTTTTTCTTAGTATATTTCTCGGTACTTTAGTGTTTGTTGTGCTTAGAAAGCTCAACCAATCAAGAGAGTATCTTAGATAATTTTGATTGTATTTATTTAATTGACAATACTTTGTCTGGTTCACCCTTGTACAATTTGAATAAAACTTTAATCCAATCGTATGTTTCAATGCAAATATCGTACATATCGGTCGCTTTTTGTCTATCGCAATAGAGTGATTCGTCCACGACAAACAAGTCAATTAAATAAATATTTTTTTCCCATTCGAGAAGAAGATGATTTGGTATATGTGTTGTGTGACTACTTTGTCGTAAATAGGCGATGACGGATGAAAAATTTGGAAAACTTTTTCCATCTTGACTTAAATGAGCGGCAGCCCACATAAGACCTTTAGTAATTAAAACCATTGATAAACGAGCTAGAGTTGTTGTTTGAATCAATACAATATCGCTGGGGCTTTTACCATAATTATTCGTATTGTGATGTTGACAAAATTCACGTTCCTCTTCGACGATCGATGTTGGAGATCTTTTGATTCCGAGAAGTTTGGCTTGTTCAGTCAAGTCATTCAAATACTCTTCGATATTAGAAACAATATCATTTCGAGCATCTAAATTTTCAAGCCAACCTATATCAGCTAATGTTTTCTGTTCTTCTTTTGCTAATGTTTCGTCGGATGGTGGTGGTTTGTCAGCAGACGCTTGTTCGACATCCGATTGAAACTGGTCAATTTGCCCTTGTCGAGCTTCTCGACGACTTTCAAATAGCGCCTGAAGGGCTGCATCCCGTGGAGTGATACTGTCTGCATTCGTGGCGTAGTTCGAATTCATGATGAATTTCTGTGTTCAACAAGCCTAAAGAATCTAAAAGAACGAAGTGATGCACTACTATAGTAATGTGAAACGTTACAGTCGGTCATTTCAGGGTTATACAACATTTTCTAGAAGGATTTTATCGGACTTAATGCATTTTTTCTTTTTGAAGACCTCCATCAGCAACAAATATCCCCGCACATCCTAGTCTCGTCCGAAGAAAACCGTGAAAGATAACTAAGCCCCTTCAAACTCCATGGGGAGTCCCCAAAACGTATACAGATTATGTACTCCCTATAGGAACTCACCAACATGTGCAGTTCCCGGGGAGTTCCTGCTAACTCCCCATTCACTTTTGTTTTGCAGACAGGCAATATATAAATATAATATAGTTCTATGATAAAATTTTACGAATTTTCTTCCAGTAAGTTATCACTAATGTGTCAACCTTTGTTGGTTGATATGTGTTACACTGGTATCAGTAATGGTATCTGACACTTAATTACTAATTAGCTATATGAAACTAAAAAAGACTGACCAGTAGACTTGCAGGGGGTCCCCTGAAAATCCCGTTACGGAGTCTCAGGGATTTTCTCGGAAAAGTCGACTAGGGCAGGTTGCAATATCTACTGCTAACTGCTTAAAAATATTTTAAATCTTTTCTTTATTTTAAAAGAAACCTAAGAGACGGTTTTTATATTCTAGATAAGATTTTATTAAATGATTTCCACTAGAGGATTTTGACAAAATATCTTAGTTTTGTGAAATATGCTTTTGACTTAATTTGATATCACATTATATCAGAAAGAAGATTTTCTTGTGGATATATTTTTTCATGAAATTCTTGCTGATATAGCAATGTATAACATTTTTATATACGTAAAGATTTTTTATAGATAAACATAAACAAATTATGATGTTCGTCGCTGCCTTTACTTGAGAAAGGAAAAATAGTTGTTAATTTATTCTGGCTATATTGTACCATAGAGGTGTCATGCGTCCTTTTCCTCTCTTTCTCTATGTATCGGTTCTGTTTGTCAAGACACATCATCTAGTACGCAATGGATTAAGCATCGTCTCAGAATGTGACAAAGTCTCAACCATTACTGTTTTTCAGTTTGAAAGATCCATTTTCATTTCTCCGTCGGAGAGAAAAAAAGGAAAGTATTCTGACTAAATTACCCCTGCAATATTATAAATTGAAATTCGATAAATTTTTATAAGATTTTTGTCGCTTTAAACAATCAATGGTATCTCCAAAAAAGCGTAGAAAATAGAATTTTGTTCTAATTATATCTCAAGAATTACTAGAAAAAATTGCCTGTATGAGATACGGAAAAAGATACTGAAGTAAATGATTAGTTATCAATAGACCGTAGCAAATAAGTAATGTTAACATTGCTTATTTGCTACGGCTCTAATCTAGGGATTCGTGTAAAAAAGTGTTCCTTGCTAGCAGGTTTTTCCATCAGAACACAAAAACATGCTTTTTTACGGTGATTCTTACCTCTTTTGTGTTGTATATAGTCGTTATTCTTTCATATATAACCGAAAATACAAAAGCTCTTTTTCCAACAGCCGTAGTCCACAAGTGAGACATTTCTTTTCTTCTCTGGCAAAAGCAGACGTGTTATATGTGCAGCGTCCAGAGAAGAATAAGCGACGAATCTTTTCTACATAATACAGTGACAGAAAATACATATATTTGTTCGTTTGATTATACGATAGAGTACAATACATATCTATGTTTTTTTCCACACAATGCTTTTTTTCCATTACTGATCAAAGAAAAAGAACATAACAAAGTTGAAAGTACATCAGTGTGACAGAGAGTCAGGAATGGCAGACGCATTGTAATCAGACGTGTGCGCCGATAAAAAAATTTCGGCGGCGGCGGCGAATAAAATTTTTCCGTAGTTAGCGACGACAGCGCGAGGTTATGAAAATTTCCTCCGCCTTCGGCGGCGACGTCTGGAAATTGGTTATCGGCGGCGAATCTCATAATTAAAGTAAAACAACGTTCTCTTTCATTTCTGACACGTTCTTTGCGCACCAACTGTATCTGTACGTTGCCGTGTACGAAAAGATAGAAACACGCTGTAATTTTAACGGCATGGCGGCGGAAGTCGGAATAGTTTTTCTCCGCTGTCAACGGCGGCGACGGAAGTCGCAACAATTTTTCTCCGCCTTCAACGGCGGCGCACATCTCTGATTGTAATGCTTCTAATACGCTAGAAGGTGTCTTATTGCATTAGGTGACTGTTAGGATGTTGGATAAAGATGATCTATACGAAGCATTTACTTCTGCTCTTGATTTCATTCGGTCGTCTAAAAGATTCTAGACTTAATGTTTTAATGTTTGTTTAGTAATCATTTGGAGTGGGTTTTGTTCGTTTATCAATTCTTTTTTCCACATTGATCTCTTCTTTCTCTCTCTCTATTCAGACGCAATTTTCAAATGGAGTGCAGGGTCATCTATGCTACTTTTGAAATGGCGGCCCGATTACGTTCTTTGCGATACAGATGTGAAAAATTCTAGAATTTTTTCCTCCACGCTCGCCGCTATTAGTTTCTGTTTAACATACTTTTACACTGTTCTACATAATTTGTTAAAATAAGTTTTCTGCACTTGAAGCGAGTCCCATCAGAGATACTTACCAACGCTTTTTCATCATACTGCAAGTCCGTAATCATGACAAAAAATTTCTCCCCATAGATATCTACTCTATACACAATTGTAGGTTCAACTATAAATTTGCAGAACAACATTTTTACCTTTATGAAGTTCAACTCCATCTGAATTAATTACTAATGTCAAGTAATTGTCCGAAGCAGAATTTAAAAATTGTCCATGATCTGTATGTTAATGAGTATATAATAGCTTCCCACGTGTACCCATAAGACTCTCTCAGAATCTTAAATACAGTCTATTCATCTCATATTTTAGAGCTGAGCATAAATCTTATGTTAAACTTTGGTTTTGAAGTAACTTGTTCCTGAAACCATTTACAAAAACTTTGTACAGACGCCTTCAGAATGATGCCTCTCGAGAATGTCATTAGGTCGATGACCACTTTGGCCCACTTTTTTTTTAATCGAAACTAGTGCATTTTGTAGAGGGAGTGACAGCGCAGTTTCTGAGAACGTTTAAGTCTTGTTCATTGCGGTATGTGAGAGAAAGAGGTATTGCACTGGAACCATGTCTGAGGGTTTATATAAAAAACTGATGGCAATGGAGTTGGAAAATCCTATATCTCTTTAGAAGAAAGACGATGAGTATCGATCATCGACATGCATTTTAAAGA
>CAJNOQ010002486.1:0-24099 GCA_905250885.1 Didymodactylos carnosus | reverse complement strand
TTTACTCCACGAAGAAATGACTTTTGGAGGCTCAGAAGGTGTTATTCGTAATCAGCTCGTTAAACTGAATCTGAATATGTATAATGAAGTCAAAACAAAATTCCACTTGAATTTTGCATTAGCTGAACCTTACGTCTAATTTTATTAAGTGCAAATTTACGTTTAAAAGATTCTAGTTCATCATATATGGTCGTATGGTCGTAGTGGCACGATTCGAGTCTCTTCCTGTGGAGATATGCATCGAAATATTTCGATATTTGAATGGTACTGATCTCTTGTATGCGTTCCATCAACTCAATACACGATATGATCAACTACTCAACAATTACCATCATTATTCACTCAATTTCGCGTTGATAAAAAAAAAGTCGATTTCCGACTATGTTTGTCAACATCTCTCACCAACACAAGTCTCGTCTCTTACGTTGTCTAATACTGAAGCGACTTGTGGACAAATTTCATTATTCTTCTCATTGTTCTCTATCGATCAGTTTGTGAATCTTCGATCTCTGAAGCTGTTATTTCTCACTGAAGATCAGTTGATCGACATTCTGTCAAAATTACAACGACTTAATTCGCTTTCCAGTATTTGCATTAATATTCATAACCACCCGTTAAATGAAAATCTAAGACAACTCATAATACAAAACACATTAACAAGCTCGAAACCATCTGCGATAAAACGAGTATCACTATTAGTCAATAATGTTCTTGAAAAAATCAAAATTACATCATCATCGTCCGTTCAATATTTCTCAACGAACTATTGGGACATTGAAGATTCATTAAGCTATTTTTATAAACTTCAAAGTTTTGAAATTGGTAATCTTAAGCGTCAGTCGCCTTTCCCATCTTTCAGTGACCAAGCACCGATGACCAGCATCACTCATCTCAAAGTAAATAGTTCTACCGAGGTAAAGATGACACATATCGAACAATTTCTTGGACAATTTCCAAATTTAAAATATTTATCGATAGTCGCAACAAACGATCCAAATTACGTGGATGCCGAACGATGGCAACATCTATTAAAAAATCTAAAAAAGTTCGAATTTAAATTCTTGTTCGAGCAGTACGAAGACGATAGGAGAACGATCGACGATATACTACAACCGTTCCGATCCGATTTTTGGTTAATCGAAAAAAAGTGGTTCGTCACATGTGAGTTTCATCGTAACTGCAAGGAAATTTGTTTGTATTCGGATCCATCATTGAATGAATCTGTTTCTCTTGATCCATTATCGACATTCGCTGTATCATCTACTACAACGAATCTAATCAATCGTATCGATGTGAAATATTTATCTTGGCTTTATCAATCGATTGAAAAAGAAGACGACGATGTCGGTGCTAGAAACATTGTTTACTATTATCCAAAGACATTGACCATTTACCCATCTTGTACAACCAAAATTGTAAACTATGTTCGTTTGACCAATTTAAAAGAACTCGCAATTTATATTACAGAAGACCGTATTCTCGGTTCGATCATCGCTTATGGATCTCCTTTCTTTGACATTCCACATCCATTAAATATGAAATTACTTCAACGATTAATTGAACAATCGCCACAACTCGATTCCTTAGATTTAACATATCGAACATTAATGATGATCGTTGCTTCCAATGTAAAACTACGTTCGTGTCTGAATAAAAGAATCAAACGCGTCAAAATGGATGTAAATGAAACGAGAATGTACTGTGTCGAACAAATATGTTCCGTATTTAACAATTGTCAAGAAATTTCATGGATTCATTTACGTTCACCTGAGGAATTAATTCAACTTATCAATCGTTTGCAGAAATTGACAACGATCACTTATGTGCGTATCGGTCAAGGAGGAAGAATAATCAATGAAACATGGCTACGACAAAATACGAGATTGAAGAAGATGATACATGGCATCAGTTGGGAATATAATGCTAGTTTAAAAACAATTAGTCTGTGGATCAACGATGATGAGAGAACTCTTAGAGGTAAGTGTGAGGAATCGTGAACAGACTAGGTAGTTCAGTGGTTAGAACAGAGGCACGGTACGCCGACTGCCTGAGTTTGATTCCTAGTCTGATCCATCATTTTTCCTTCACAGCAAGTCTATTTTCCTGTACACATAAAGAAATAATTGATTATTTAAATTCCTATCATTTGTTCTAGACGATCGAAGGAGCACAATATCAGAAAGAAACAACAATACTCAACAGGCGGATAACTTGTGCACACAAATTTTTTCATTTTTTTTTCGCGTTTTCAAACGTGTGTGATAATCAGCTCCAAGCTTCCGGTAAATGAACATGTCGATCTGTTTAGGTTTTTTTCTGAAGACACTATCTTTTATAATAAATTTGTTAACAGAAAAAAAGTCGTCTAAGCTGGCATCTATGTTGCTGGGAGTACGTTATATTCTATCGGGGCTACACCAGTCGGTCCTTTTCTCGACTCGTACCCCTGAATCCAATAACAACTCCAGAATAATCAGGTTTATAGGGTTCTTTGTATGACCGGATTAGTATAGCTTTAAACTTTGCTTAAAATTTTTTGATAATGTGTATGCTTACTCTGTTGCAAACTGAGCTAACACAGACATTAGCCCTTGAGTACAAATCTCCATCGCCCCTTGACTTCAATCATCAATTACACCACACTGATTTCGAATACTACTTTAACGAGTATATCTACAAACGAGATTTTGAAAAGTTGTACACACTTGTAAATATTCAAAATACTGAAAACCGATTAGTTGAATGGCTATAGGCTGTTTACCTTTAAAACGTCATTTGCGTGACGCAAATTGCGTCTTAGAAACGAGGTCTTCTCTACACTCTTTTCCTTCTCTCATAGTCGTACTGTTGGGCATATATTGGACTGTGCATCCATTGCTGTCTTACGAAATTTGTTCCTCGATTTCTGGGATTCCAACAGATTTCTCGCCAGGAAGTAATTGACCGACATACTCATTCTGTGACGAAAAATTTACTTGCAAATGATAACAACGCTGTAGTACTTATTTTAGATGGCACTGCCAAAAAAACTTGTCAGCTTTGCTCCTGTGGAGCAAAAAGTGTGAAAACTTCGTGACCTTCTCTAGGGGCAGCAAAAATACTGATGCTACTATATTTCTACAGCTTCACCTACTAACATTCTTGTCTATTCTTAACAAGAAATTAAGACTATGCAAATGCCATCTTAAGATTGTGTAAACCTCACATCTCAGTTATGTAAACTTCAACATTTTCCTAGGTCTATTTTCCTCTAGGATTCTCTCTAAAGAGATGGAGCTTAGGTTCTGACGCCATTCGAACCGCCTTGGAACGTAGAATAAAAGTACGTACCGCTTTTTCCGAAATTCCTTTCCATTGTTGAAAAAATTCATTTTTTCTCAATCAGAGGCGAGAAAGTCAGAATTCTGTTCGTAGTCTCAATTTTCTCCATCAGAGATCAACTTTAATATAATAACAATATCATATTCGGAATCAGAATCAATAACTGAGTCGACTAATGTGTATTTGAAATTTTTAGTTGAATTTCATTTTTTGGTGAAATCGTGATATTTTTTTTCAATGTGAAAATTTGACAAAAACTAGGGTGGTCGGATATGATTGAGATACCCATCATTCCATTCGTTTTTTGATCCTGATTCCGAATATCTCGACTTTCTCATCTTTGATTGAGAAAAAATGAATTTTTTCAGCAGCAGAAAGAAATTTCAGAAAAAGTGATATGTACTTTTATTCTACGTTCCAAGGCGGTTCGAATGTCATCAGAATCAAGGCTCCATCTCTTTACAGAAAAAACTAGATGGGTTTGCGAGTGAATATTTTTCCTCACCCTTCCAATATATTGAGCTTTTTTCGTAGAAAACGGACACTAGGTGAATTAAAAGTAAAATATTTGTGATCAGCGTCAAACACTACATCTAATGGTGTATCTTTAAGCCAAAAATAAAATAGTGCTTTACGTCTGAGTTTGGAGCGCCTTACATCTTGACTAAACCAAACCTAAGATGAATGTAAACAAATCAGAAAAGTCGATTATCAAATATTCGTTCGCCCGCAGAATAAGTAATTGATCCAAAACTTAAAATAAAGCAATCATTGGCAACCGTTTTAGGAATAAAACAGTTATCCCTTTGATTTATTCTATTTATTTCAAAAAAGTACATAATCACGGTTAACCTTTTTCATATAGCGTAGATAGAGTTTATTATTTCATCACGAGCCACAATGGGATGTAATTCATCAGATCGATATGTATGACACTGCCACATAGATGTCTGGATTTTAATCTCACAGTTAAAATTCGCCTTGCAGTACGCGTTCATGTCTCGGTTGAGATATAATCCTTCGCAGAGAGTTTTATCTTTCATGCGCTAAAAAATCCAGTCAACCAAAAACGCTTACCACGGTGTATCTTCCGAAACAACATGTTCGAGCCTGCCATTTCAAAAATCTACATAGCAAAGTACTGCTCTAAACACATGTGGATATACAACAGATACCACTCTACAACCTGCTGTAAGTCCCAAGTCTTCATCTACTGTGGTTCGGGCGCTACAGGCTACCTTCGGGAACCTACCTATCGGCTAAATCTGGAGGTCGGAAACCTTAAAAATACACAAAAGCATAGGTTTCGGAACATGGAAAATCTCGTGGCAATGTTTGTTTTGGTGTCAGGAGTAAACAAACTTCAAAAGATGAGTTTTTCAGAAAATTCGGGTTTTCACCTATAACTGTACTAAAATAAAAACCTTCTAGAGCCATCATTTCTTATCCAAAGTGCTTCAAATTTCCAAAAGTCACTCAGTTTTGCTTACTATACAGTTTAGGAATATTAGAATTATGTTTTCATACTGAGATTTCACCTAAAGGTCTTCAGAGGTTTTCTAAAAAAACCTGTCGACGGTTCGCTTTGTTTTTTATAGTTCGGGTAGTGAGATCGGATAGAACACCTGCTCTTATGCTCACTCGTCAACTTCAAGGTAGCCTGTAGCGCCCGAACCACAGTAGATGAAGACTTGGGACTTACAGCAGGTTGTAGAGTGGCATCTGTTGTATATCCACATGTGTTTAGAGCAGTACTTTGCTATGTAGATTTTTGAAATGGCAGGCTCGAACATGTTGTTTCGGAAGATACACCGTGGTAAGCGCTTTCGGTTGACTGGATTTTTTCATAGGATTCTAGCCCCAAGTGTCCTCTACCAGATGCTGAAATTTACAGATCTGTATCTCATTCCTATCAAAGGTTATTCAAAAAACGATAGTGTACCTTCTGTTTTGAAATGGATAATAAAATCTTGTGTTAAGCAAAATCCAGCACAACTGCAAGTGCTCTTTACAAAAGAAAGTATAAGCAAAATCAGAAATTTGTTTACAAAACTTAGTTAATCGTCATTTTTATAAACTTTTGCATTACAGCTACAGAAAATGTTGTACGTTAAACTCTTCTTAGATCGATCGATGTATTTATCTCTTGTGACTATGATGATGAAAATCGCAGACCGCTGTCTCTTTAGCTGTGGTAGTATACAGCAGATTATAGTGAATGCAATTAATCAGAAACCCATGAAGATGTATTGAGTTTATTATCAGAAAAAACAAGAATGAAAATGATTATTTTTTAAATATCTTGGTGATGAAATATGTTAGAGACATAGGGTGTTTACCATCTTGTAGAGGAGACTTTCCCCTATTGACTCATATATGGGGGCTTGAAAACTACGTAGCATGTCTTGATATCGAGATATTTGAAAGATAACCATTGCCATTCTTTTTTTCGGCAATAGTTTATCATCATTAGTGTCTCTTTCTTTCAATATTTATATTTTTTAATATATACTACGAACAGCAACAAATTTTGCGGTCAAAAGAAAATGAAAACTACATAAAAATGAATCATAGGGTCTGACTATTTATTTTGGTAGCATAATACAGATGTATCTATTTTATCTTCCGTAAGTAATTGTTAGTAATGCTAATCTTTGTTTCATTTGTTCGGTTAACATATCCCAGTAAAAACGCCATGTCCAGTTTGTTTCATCTTTACCGTTAGCTGGATCATTCATTCTTGATTTACTATCTAGACCAAGAATGTCTTGGAAAGGTATAATAGCTATGGCAGCAACAGACGATAATATGAGTTGTATAGAATACCAATTGATGTTTTCTTTAGTATGAGTGGGATCGCGCTGTAAATAACTGATAATTTTTTCTTTTTCTTCCTTTGATGCATTTTGAAACCATCCTTTAGTAGTATCAGTATCATGTGTTCCCGTATAAGCACAACAGTTTTTAATATAATTATGAGGTAAATATATTTTACTTTTTACTTCATTAACAAATGCACAATGAAGCACTCTCATACCCATAAAATGAAATTTATCACGCATATCGAATACTTCTTGAGTTAAATACCCAAGATCTTCAGCTATTATCGGTAAATGTGGTCCCAGTGCTTTCTCAGCAGCTTTGAATAATTCATTACCATGTGCTTTAATCCACTCACCCTGTCCTGGCGGACTTGGATCTCCAGTTTTAGAATCAACGGGGATAGACCAGTAGGCTTCAAAACCACGAAAATGATCAATTCGAACAATATCTAGTAATTCTAATGCTTTCTTCAGTCGTTTAATCCACCAATCATAATTCGTGTGTTTTAGTTGACCCTGAAATACATCAAACTGGAGCCACTATTAAGAACTCTAGTGGGGATGGTAACGACGTTCGCTTTATTGGATAAAAAGCGTTAATAATAACGACATATCAACAACTTTTGATTCAGAAAAGATTATGTTTTATAAAAAGAATAACTTACATCCCAATCATACAGCGGGGTATTCCAGCATTGGCCATCCGGTGAGAATAAGTCAGCCGGGGCACCTTAAACAAAAACTCGTCAGGTTATGAATTAGAACGGAAACAGAATCCGTCTAATGAAGTTCAACAGCAGTGCAAAGAAATACTACAAATCCGAGCTTTTTGTTGAGTAACGGATTCAATTGCTGTGAAGTTCCCAAAATAGGAAGACGTAACCTCCTATTCTATAAAAGCTCGTTCAAATTCATTCTGAAACCTGAAAACAATTGTGTTTTGATGCTGCTTTGCTTTTTATAAGAAATTATCCGACCTCTCCATGACTATTCGTTTCGACTTTGAATGTTTTAGATCAAAATTATTCAATTGATCAACGAAGAGAATATAGTTTTATCCTTCGCTAATTTTGTAGAACCAAGTATTTTCTACTGAACAGAAGCATCTTTATACTAGGGTGACCTTTCATTCTCACATTATTGGTATTGGCGGAAGCACTTTTAAGAAAAGCAACGACTGAGGCAAGATCCTGATAAGCAAATCAAAAAAAAAGACTTAGAGTACTTTACGAGCACATGCACGATAGCAGCGACCTGGTGTGCTCAATTTTTCTTTTAAAACTGAATTCTGATTTTGCCAGTGTATAGCCTTACTAAAATTGAGTATATTCTGAAATCCTTAGCCTACAGCGGTGTTTCATTGATCGGGAATAAATTTTTAATCTCGACACTGATCACCCTATTCCACAGCATTAATGACCTTTTGTATGGTTTGGCGTTATTCACCAACAATTTCACACCTCTGTGTGATATTGCGGTCAAAAATTACAAGCATTTTCCTACATATCCTAAAACAGACCATCGAATGCACAGCGTTTTCTCTCAAAACACATTTTTTGTTCGAACATGCCTAGTGCAGGGCACTTTTTTAGATATACTTCAAGTTAGACATCTTGGGTTCGTTTTATTTTAAACTAGACACTTAACTGCGTGCGCTGATGGAATCAGATTTTCGAATAAGGCCTTAATTTTCTAGAAAATCAAGGATCTCTGGAAAATCTGAACGGTTTTTCGGGGGTTTCAAGGATCTTGGATCTCTAGAAAACCAATGAAAACCTAAATCAAAAATCTGGTTCCATCAGCCCACGCAGTTAAGTGTCTAGTTTAAAATAAAACGAACCCGAGATCTCTAGCTTGAAGTATATCTAAAAAAAGTGCCCCGCAGTGGAAGTTGAATTTTTGATCTTGGACTGTGGAAAACCCCAGAACGGTAAGAGGTAGCGAGGAAAAAAAATTTCATAACCACACTTTGATATGGCAAACATTTGCTGAAAGTGGCATCAGAATCGGATGTAAGACAAAAAAGTTTTTCTGAGGGGACCTTTAAGACAAAGTCAAGTTCCACTGCAACTTTCTGTAGGTCGCAAAGCAATTCGCCCTTGCTAATATTCCTCATTTTTATGCCTTAATGTAGCATCTTTCAAAAATGTAGTTGGGTCTATTGACTCAAAGACACGATCCTAACAATTCACATTTATTTTCTTTATTTTTTAAATAAAATAAGTCGTTCAACACGTAACCGATGTCGAATTTGGTTTTCATTATTAAAAGATCGTCATCCAATAAGCTGAAATAATACACCCCACTCAACTTTGAAGTGCAATAGCTTTTAATAAGGGTGAAAAAGTTTATCTTCAGTTATTTTCACTTTAAAAAGAGTCTGATTAACAGCATTCTCACTCAAATTGTTCTTCCTCATCATCTAGAAAATCGATGAGAATTTTCTAGAAAGTAGAAAATAATCCAGCTTTTTGATTTTCGAAAGGACGATATATAAAATCGCTGAGAATTTTCTATACATAATTCCCAACAATGTAGAAAATCGATGTCGATTTTCCCCATTATTGGAAATTCGATTTTCTATAATCTGGAAAATCTTTGAGGATTTTATATGTGGACTTCTTGAAAATCGCCGAGGTTTTCTATAAATAATTCCCGACTTTACAGTGTAGACACATGCAAATCTGGAGTTTCGTTAACTTAAAAGAAAATGTTCTTACCAGAAACAGCTGTCGGCAGTCTTGTCTCCTTATCTAATTGAAATACTGATGGATTTGCCCAAACGTCGACACTATCATAGCTAACATATATCGGTATATCTCCGATAATTTTTATTTCTAGTTTATTTGCATACATTTTTAGTTCATTCCATTGTTTGTAAAAGAAGTACTGTTGAAATATCAGACTATTAATTGTATCAATATTTGCAGTTTTAAACGTATCTAATGCATTTTTATCATGTTCTCTTAAATTTTGATCCCATTTTGACCATGTTACATTCTTATGCACTTTCCTTAATGCTACATACAATGAATAATCATCGAGCCAATATTTTTCTGAATTTATAAAACTTTCAAGTTGTGATTGTTGTCGTTGATCCCTTTTAAATGTTTCATACGCTTTCGTCAAAAGTTGATATTTTAATTTTTTAACACGGTTAAAGTCGACATGATCGTTTTCAGTTTCTTGCATGTCAATTATCACGCTGTTCAAATCTTCCTCATTTAGTAAACCATCATCGAAGAGCTTTTCAGGCGAAATTAATAATGGATTACCTGCAAACGCAGACATACCTGAATAAGGTGATGGATACTCCGTATTTGTTAATGGTAATATTTGCCACAGAAGTTGTCTGGTTTCATGAAGGAAATCAACAAACCGAAACGCTTCTGGACCAAAGTCACCAATACCATATTTACTTGGTAATGATGTCACATGCAATAAAATACCAGCACTGCGTTCTAATTTCATTTTCTGTACTTTCTATTCAAGATCAAGAAATATACATAACATAAGTATATAAAGTCCATGATTCAAAGAGTGGCTGGTATATATATTAGAGTTCTATCGTAGACCGCAAATTCTTTATCTCACATACGACAAGATGCACATATGTCTCACATACAGATTCTGCATGCCACATCAAGAAAAAGACGAATTTACGCTGTACGATAGAACTCTATTTATGCCTTCTATGATTCTCCTCTTTTCTTTTTTTTCTTAACTACTGCGTTATTTTTTTCTCTTTCTGCTTTTTTGATGAATCAGTACAACGCTTAGTCTTCTGTAACATACACAATACAAGCATGTTTTTTAACACGTTTTCTATCATTCTGTTTTCTTGAAATCTACTTTGTTCTGCGGTTTTGTCTTCGTTCTCCTATTTAGCTCCACATTATTTATGATTTTGTTCTTCTTTACGGATCTGGTTGACTGTTTTCTCTATTTTTCGCGTGGATCTACGAAACGATTTATATAGTTTCTTATATAAATTAATTAGATCTTACAGATAGATCTTCTATAAACTCAGCCAGTGCAATATCATTTATTACTCGGAGGGACACCTCGGCATCGAGACGCACCGACGTTCGCACACTGCAACCCACGACGCTGTTTCAATAAAATTTTCCCTCCGTACAACTAACAGACACTTATGTAAGTTGTAGGTGAAGGTATCAACGCACAATTTGTACAGCTTTTGGTTTTTGTAAAACAATATCTCAAACTTTCCATTAAACAATTCTATTAAAACGTTTATCATCCTCATTTAACCAATTTAACCATTTAACGTTGCTCCTCTCAATGTTTTCTGTGTTGTACATCAGCGTGTAAAAGAAAAAAAAGAAAAAGCTTTCAAACTTAGAAGCAATATCTATCGTATATCTCATATCTATGAGATATATGATAGATATTGCTTCTAAGTTTGAAAGTTTTTTTTACTTTTGATCCAAATGCTCGTTGCACTCACTATAAAATTACTCTATATTCTGCGAACTTAACAGATTAAAATAAAATTAACTAGAATGTACACCTCTTCGTTTTCTGTGTTAGTTTGAAGTACACAAGATATACTATACGACGAGCCATTTTTTAGAAAAGAGTACAGTCTACTTTATGAGATACGGGGCTGTCAATAACGGAGGTGAATATGAGACATAGATGTACTTTCTCTGCCAATTAACAAGCGAAATCATTTGTTAAGGAGTACTTGACTAGCATGACTTTCCGGCTTTCTCTTTGGGTCCTGATAGTCTTAATTCTGCATCCTATATTCTGCCAACTTCCAGAATAATAATTAACTTAAGTATAGGGGATCCATTTTCACTTCTATATAATCCACGCACTAGTTCAGCTAGATGAAACTTTGATGTTTTCTTCCTTCATTTATGCTTACTACAGAGACACAGATATAAAGCAAGAAATGGAGAAAAGAACAAATTTTATCGTTTTATCCAAAAGAAAGAGTCCCTTCACCATGAAATTAGTGTTTATTCTGGCAACTTCCCAGAGTAAAAAGTTAACAAATTTGAAGGTAACCTTCTCCAGTTTCTCTGACAGTTTGAAGTACACAAGTTGTACTCTATGCCAAGCTGTTTTTTGGAAAAGGGTCTCTTTTAGTTTTTAAGATATAGAAATCTAAACATCACAGACTAAAGTTAGTAAAATGTATGGATTTCAGTTTAATTTTAAAAATTGCACGAATTTGGAATGACCAACATAACTTTCTTGATCACTTTTCGGAACATCATAGTCAGAGAAGCCCAAGTTCTACATTTATTTTTTCCAGTGAAATCACTATAATTAAATGGAAACGGATCTATTTTACTAACTTTTATCGTTGATATTGATTGACAGCTCTATTTCTTAAAAAGTAGAAGAAACCTTTTTCTGAAAAATGTATCAGTGTTCCGAATTATAAGTGTCTTAAAGTTTCATTTATTCAAACTGGACATAAAAGTGATCACTTATAAGCGCCTGATCTATTTGAGAATTATTTTGTCTGAATTATATACGATAACAAAATCTAGTTATACTTGTCTTATAGCTAGCTCATTTTCTTCTAAATTAACAAATTACACTTAATATACATATTCTGTATATAATATTTTGTAATTTGTATACTTAGAATCTATTTCTTAGAAAAGGATCACTTTTTGTTTTTGAGATATATACCTGTGAATAGGTTGTCTGTTTTGCGACTATTTCGTATTCCAGCGTTACATAACATTTCATGTTATAATAAGTTTTATATAAATGTGTAGAGGAGGCTAATTTACTAATAGTGAATGCAAAAAAACTCACAGTATAAGATATTCAAAGATATTTTAAGAAATATTCTGGTATTTTTTAGTAAAAATCGTTGAGATATTTTTTGTAAAAGGTTAGATATCTTTATTTGCAAACTATTTGACATCTGTCATTTGCCTAAGAAAAAAACTGCTCTTGATTGAAAACTATTAAAAATAGAGAAATATTACAAAGTAGATAGAAAGTTTGAAAACAAAGACATTTCGCATAAATGACAAAAGGTCAAGTAGAAAATATTATAAATGGTAGATCACACGATATGTATGTTAAAGTTTATGACGCATTTGGTTCGTCCTCCATTGATCTATTTAATCTTGCCATGGCTGCAATCTAAACAATATTTTCTAGATATTTATCGACGTTGTATTTTTTTTCTACTTACTCGAGGTGAATCTGTCTGCATTATCTCTTGTAAACTCAGAATTAATAGCTAAAAACAGAATACATTAATCAAGTTTAGATAAATGTAAACCTCTTACTTCATTGAATCTATGCCAGTCATATGTGAGGCGTCGAACATCCATTCGAGTACTGAGTACGTCCATTTTCAAATTTCTAATGCTTGCTTCCATATCACGAGAGACTTCTGTTCTGTATTTGAAAAATGGTTTTATGACTGTAGTAAAAGAAAAGCACAAATACTCACGTAACTGGACTTGTCATAAGTTGAGTCACTGAGTCTGTTGATGCTGTACGATTTTCTTTATTAACAATTACTGAATGCAGGTTTTGTAGTTCGCGTTGAACGTTCAGAATATCATCTTTTGTCACTGCAACTACTTCAGCTTTCGCGGTTGACTCTTCTCTGTTTTCAGAAAAAATCAATATTTCTTTTCATCATAAGTGGAACGGTCGGTTACTCACTTTTGTATCGGATCACTAAATGCACTCTCTTCTGCTTGTATTTTTTTCTTTTCTACTGCACTTTGTACGTAATAATATGTTGCAGCATTCTCAAATTCATTCCATGCATCAGATTTTTCCGGGTCATTTGCAATCATTTCTAATTTTTAAATGATAGTTACAATAATAGAGGTGTCTTACATGATCACTTACTAAAAATACGCGTCAAATGTTTACGTTTAATATTCGCATCATCCACTCGATTTTCCCAACATTCTAAACGACGAATTCGTTTAATACCGTTATTTAGAGCCCAAAAGAAATATGATATAATATTCAGTGGAGGATAGGCGAACAATGGCCGTTCGAAATATTTTCTCACAAATGAATATCTTTGGTAACGCCAAAAAAATTCGGTATTTTCTTCAACTTTGACAATTGTACTACTACAAAAATCAAAGCCCAAAACTTTTAAAATTTCACGAAATAATAAAACATTATTACTTGAATACAGCAATGAGTAAATTTAGAAGCAAAATTTGAATGAATAGTGTGTGGATTGCAAGGAGAACATGAGTGGCTGTAGCTTCTGCAACACCGGTCGATGTACTATTATCGCCATTGATCATATCTGCGTTATAATATAATACAGGTATATGCTTGAAAACTTGGATGTTGACTGTACTTACTGTCAAGTGTTGAAAGTTCGTCTCCAGTATTCCCATAAAGGAACCAGTAGGGCGGATAAAGAATATTACTAAAAATGCCCCGACCGCTGAAATCTACATTTCCATAACTGATCATGGATCGTGATACCACGCCATAAGCAGCAATAAATATAAATATGATGTAAATAAATGCTGATAAATCGTGGAGCTAAATAAGAAAACGTGGATGTGACACATGATATGGCACGATGATCGAGATATACCATGTTTTTGATCATGAACAGCTTTGGGCCGAGATATTTTAGGACAATGATAAATTTTAGCGATTGTAGGTACCACAACTCTAGATCGAACGCCATTAATATTCTAAGGAAGTAACGTATGTCAATGAGAAAACTTATAAGATTGAAAGAGTATTAATTAACCTTCCGGTAGTCAACAGATTTGGCGTATCTCCGTATCGATATCGAAATAATATTCCCAAATAAAATAGAGCGTATAATGAAAAGTAAAAAACTTTTGTAAATGTTGCCAACAGCCAAGAGTTTGATTGATACCACCTTTCTTGCATTCGATTTTGGTAGTGATATGTCAGCTATATTGACAAGACGTACAATTGCTACTGAGCGATTCCATACAGTTTCATCCAGTTTATCCCGAGGTTCCCGCCAACAGAAAATGAAAATGTCCTTCGTGGAGAGCACTAAGAATCACCTACAGATTTCCTAAGAAAAGCTTTGAAGAAGAGTACAGCACATATGTTTTTTAGAGAAAACAAGTTTCTGATATTTAAAAACACCGATCTTGTGCTAAACCAAAGAAAATCCTCTGCTGTCTTACATCACAATGAAGCTAAAAGCTTAATGTCGGAAAAAATGGTAAATTTCCTTTTGGACAATCGGATTTTGACTGATCGGATTTTGGACAGTAGAAGTTAGACAAATTGTCCAAAGTCCGTTATAAGTATAACTCAAACAATCTCTTGTGTCCAAACAAAAACTATCTTTCACTTCATATTCACGAACCTGAACAGTAAAAGTAAACTTTTGCATGTTGTTTCGCTTAACCCTTGACAGCTGTTCTCATTTTTGCACTTCATGGCTACTTAGGGGTCGGGTTGAACCCACACGAGAACGTATGGAAGAAGCTCAACCTTACCATTTGACTGAAACTTTTCATGCATGGACCAATGGTCTACATCATGCTCCGTCTAGCCGTGAATATGTTGATACTGATGCAGGGTATGTAAACCGTAACTTCTCAAAAGAGATACAAAGCTGTCCTAATTGACTTTGCAAGATCAAACAACATCAGAAGCGGGGCGGTGAAACTGAGTGTGAGTTTACGAAAAAAAGTATCTCTTTTGAGACGTAGCCATGTAAACGTGTATTATTTAGAAGACATTTTTGTGAAAGGTTTTATCATTAGATATGCACCAGTTTTTAACTGGTGTTGTAGCATCCCAAATGTTTGCTCTACCAAAACGACGACAGAAGGCGGCTCTAACAAGGGTGGAAATCGTAAATATAACACCATGGTTGTTATCGGATACGTGCGGACCCACACTTCATTTTTTTTCCTGTAAGACTCATTCACGAGACTTGATACAGGTAGTGTGTGTGGATAGAAGATTGACGATCAGGAAAGAGGGCAACTCGAAAGAGATGAACAGCTGAGTAAGAAACAAAAAACGGCACAGTGGGTCCAACTGGACCCCAAAACAGCTGTCAAGGGTTAAATGTATGTAGAATGATTGTATAATCTAACAAAATCAAAAAGAAGGTCACGCGTAACAGATAGTGTTAATGATGAAGAAAAATAATATGCAGAAGGAGGATACTAATTCTAAAGATTATGACTGAGCGATATAAAGGTCCGATCATAACCTTCAAATATTAGAGGGTGCAATAAATTTACCATTCAAATTCCAAAGGAGTTTAGACAAATTGTCTAATTAGTGTTTTGGACAACGTTCTAAATCCACAAGAGTTGTCAAAGTTCACTAGAATCTAGTCAACTTGTTCAAATTCCGCACGATCTTGGATACTATCTAAATTCTGCGTGGCGAAATTCTGATTGTCCAAATTCTAGTATTCTAAAAAATTTGAATATCAACAGAATCAGATTGGCAGCTATTTACCTTCCAAATGGCACTCAGAAGGGAACATATGTAACTGACCAATCGTTTTTTTAATGACATCTAGTGGAGTATAGGTAAAAAATGGTGCTGAATCCGAATATCGGCATGAGACGGGCCGCTAGACCTTGTGAGTAACGGATTTCTGGGAAACCAGGTTTCCAGAGCCAGAAACTTTTTTTTTCCAAAAATATTTTCTGATCTGTCTCGATTGTAGAGCACATTGAGAAACCTATAAAAAACTAGTTTTGGGGTCTTTTAAAGTGTTTTTGAAGATTTTACAAAGCTACAGGCTCCCTCAAAAAACCTCAGCGAACGGAAAAGAGAAGAAAAGTCCGTCTGACGGGCTGTGGAAGGGTTCCAAAATTCTGAAAACTAGTTTTAGTTTTAGTTTAGTTAGTTTTTTATAGGTTTCTCAACGTGCTCTGCAATCGAGACAGATCAGAAAATATTTTTGGAACAAAAAGTTTCTGGCTCTGGAAATCTGATTTCCCAGAAATCCGGTACATCGCTGTTTTACATCGCTGCACTTTTTTCTGTGAACAACATTAGCGCGAAGACTTGTTCATTGGAAAATATAAATAAATGAGCCTGGTTTTGTGTGAGCTACTTTACGAACTTAGTCTCACACTGCATTCTCTCACCACCTCCCGCAACACACTGCCAAAAATATCGAAACATGTACTATGAAAATTCGTGGAAGAGTAGCGGTTCTATTCGCGGAATACTGATTATATACAAACAAATGCTGATAAATAGTGAGCCTCAGCTTATCGTGTGCCGAAGAGAAAACCAGTCAAACACGATAAGCAATGAAACTGGATATCTGTAACTGTATCACATAATTGCTATTAACCACATAACTTCCCTCAAGTTTGAAAACATGATATGTAAAATACAAAACCAGGCTCATTTTTTCTTTTCAAATAACAAGTCTTCGCTTTAATGTCGTGTCATGACTGACTTAGTATTTTAGGACTGAGATCAGCGTGTTTTTAGCTTTATTGCGATGTAAAGCAGTACAGAATTTTAGCAGAAAATCAGTGTTTTTAAATGTTGAAAACTTGACATCTCTAAAAACACATGTTCTGTACTCTTTGTTAAAGATTTTCTCGGAAAAACCTTTAGGTAATTCTTAATGCTCTCGACCGAGGACATTTTCTTTTTTTGTCGGTGGGAAGCTGTGGATAAGTGATCGTTACTTAAGAATTTAACAGTACCTGTCGTAGTTCTTCACATAGTAATGCTGATATTGTAATGATAACGTATATTTCAGTCCAATGCATCCGTCCTTCGGTCTCACTCGGAGCATCAAATTTATATAACATCATGTAACTGAACACAAGCAACAAAAGTATATAGGCAATCTTAATTCAGAGCGTAAATTATATTTTATTAACAAGTTCTCAATCTTATGCTGAACTCACGAAATCGTAGCACATTTTAATCATTGGACATGTATGAAAATATAACAGTCGATACCAGTACTGGTCGCTCTTCTTGTCAGTATAATAGTTGATACCATGACTCGAACATCTGTAAATGATATACCTGAAATACTTTTCTCTTCACAAAATCTACTTACTTGTTTTTATCTGGAACAGCTTCTTTATCCGTTATTTGAGGCTAAGTAAACATATTTATATACAAACATATAAAATATTAAAATTACCTACCTGTAGAATCGTTGTCTGGTCATGCTTTTGTATGTCTATGTTTCGATATGGCATCCAACAAGACGCAAGTAAACCAAGCGTCAATAGGTTAACCAAAATCAAGGGTTGGGTTAAACTTCTGATATTTGTCAATGTCAATTTATCGTACCAAATTTGATTCAATAATTCGTCAACACATGGTGTTGCAAAAAACTTGGCACATTCACCTGCTACTGCAACCTGTACGAGACCAGTTCAAGGCACTATAGTGATTAAAAATGGGATCAAGCTCACCTGCATACAAGTAACATTTCCAAATAGAGGCACTTCACGAATTAACAATTCACACGTCATCTTCTCGTCGTGTGCGTAACATGTTTCGACACATTCGGTAGCAAATTCTTCAAACTCCTCAGCTTGTTCCTTGAGTTTTTGTTGTGCAAAAGCATTCGGTGCTTGTTTTGAAAAATGTTTATAGATGCGTGTAGCGATGAGTGCTGCACATATTCTTGGTTTCAGATGTTTTAGAAATACTTTGGCCATGTCAATTTCAGTCGTAAATAGACTCCAGAGAAATAAATCTCGAATCATTTCATCTTTGGTGTAGCGATTTTTATACTGTTCTGTCCATTCGTTTGTTTCACCGGACGCTTGCATCTGATTCTTAGTTAGTCTTAGTTCTACATCATTCGATTTGTCGGTTAGTTTATGATATGGTTTGATAAATGGACAACAACTGCACAAGTGTCTCAGAAGACTCGTACAATAATCAGATATGTCATGTCCAAATCGGCGAACGTTTCTGAATCCTTTTTTATCGGGAATAACATAAAGATCATCCATAAATGAACCTATCCATTGAGCATAAACTTTATTTAATTGTTGAAATGATGTTGGTGCGCTCTTTCTATCGAAGGTCGTTCTTAGAGTAATATAATCGGTCTAAAAATTACATGAATCGAAAGATATGCCTTATAAGTGGAGAAAATTCTTGCATAAATTCACCTCATCAGGTTCCGAGAAGGAATGTTCGTACCATTGTAAAATGCCGTTCTGAACACAACAACTACACGGATTAACACCCGTACGTAAAAAATAATCGACAAATGCTGACTTTTTTTCTTTGAGAGCGGTTGTGAATAAACTTGAATTATCATCCTAAAAGTTTTGCATTTATTTCAGAGAATCTGAGAGAAAAATCAGAACATGCTCAAAATATACGCGTTCCTGGAATACTCGAAGTGAACGAGCATTTTCAAAAGTCAGATTTTCTTCGGTTAATTAAGTTAGTTAGGACAGACACATTTATGTAAAAAATTTATAGACCGTCTTTCGACAGGATTTTTTAATGAACCTTCAAATGGCTTTGAGGATCGAACGCAAAATATTATAGTCGAAAAAAAGGCTTTCAGAATGATCTTTAAGGTACATGGTCAGATGCAGTTTTGCGAGCCGAGTTCGAATATCAGCTTTATTTCTACTTCGAATCTGAAGCTGAGTAAATAAAGTTAACTGTGACGCTTTCTCTTCCAAATGGCTGAACATATACATCATTATTTTCATCAATATTTTTTAATGAGAAAAAGCAGAAGGAAAAAGATATTTGTAGAATCTACTATTTAGTAAAAGATCACCGGGTCGATGAGTCGGTTTTACGCTGTCCATCAATTTTTTTTCAAAATTTTAAAATTGTTTCAGACCAGTTCAGCTGTTTCGTAATAACAATCGTCGAAACAACCCTATTTCGCTGAACCAACCCCTACTGCCGATGTGTTTTTTTGAAAAATGGTCAAAAAAATCAGTTTTCTGAAAAACTAAAAGTTCAGAATTGCAGACACTGAAACTATTGAGACATTTTTAAAAATCTGTTATGTGCAGTTTACTATTTCGCTGCTCGAAATGTCGCGGAGAATGAATTAAACTACGGAAAAAAATCGTTTGTTTTCAGATTTTCGTAGGAGTTTTCGTGAAACATTTATAGGTCGATTATTTTCAGTTTCTAAAGTTAAAAAAAAATGTCTGCACTTCAGACTTGAATGCTCTTTCACGTGAGATCACAAAAAAGGCGTCTTCATTTTCAACTATACGGAATGCTAAATTTAGATGGTCTCGTCCACTCTCTTCTAAAAACAAGAAAAGTTCAGACCTACATCGACACTTTCTGATACTCCTGAAAGCGGTGGAACTCTGGCAGATTGCACGATTTGTGACGATGGCGACTTCGGGGTATTTTTTTTAATTTTGCTCTCTTCGTCTCTGTTTCGTTTTCGCTCAAATAATTCTTTTGCTGCATCAAGACAGTCCCATTTGACTGCGAGTTCAAGAAGTGCGGACTGACTTTTTTGCGATTGGAAGTTTGTACCTGATCGGCTTCGGGACTCATTCAAATTAGCATTCGTATTTCCAGTATACGCTAAAAAAATGCAGGAAAACTTTATATTTCCTCTGTTTTTTGTTGATGTAACGTACCAGAAAATATAGCTTTAGAGACGGAATCGGCAAAATTCGTATCTCGATCTAATCGGAACACATTTAAAAAACGTCGATTTTCTTTCAACATAATCTTCACAGTTTGAATCACACATGTATCGAAATCATCCTCGTTGAAATTAGCATAAATACTTTTGTCACCAGTAGGAAATGTCTCCCGTAATCTTCCCTTGATGTCATCTAGCGTAACGTCTCTATATTTAAAACCAACGTTTAATAGTGTAGATAAGGAACGTTTTTAAACACAAATTACCGTTTACTGACTTCGCTTAATTCGATAAGATCTGACAATACATCAGCCATTCGACCACTTCCCTTGAATTAGTAATCGTATTTATTTCTACAGAGCTAGTATTTCCGAACTTACGGCTATACTACCTGAATGATGACCACTGGTCGGTATGCACCGAGATCACTAACTATTACTTCTAGCGTGTGTTTACCACCTTCGACAATAATTGTTACCGGATAACCTTTGTAGAAAGCAGTAAAAACAGTGAATGATTTTAAAAAAGAAACGGATTACCGGTTGAAATATATATATATATATATATAAATATATACCAGAGCTCTGGTACATACTAGACATTTCTGAGGCCATGGATTCGGACTGGAGTGGACTCGAAAACAAGTTTTGGATTCAATTGAATCCAGGAATAATCAGTAAAAAAAACATGTTATTTTTGTATTGCGGACTGGACTCGACTAGGTCTTTGACTGGAATTTGGAATTTTGGAGGATTCTGGCTCTTATTGTTTGCCCAAAGTTATGAACTTTTTTATTTTGCCTATATTATACATTAGATAAAATATTAAAAGAATCATAACTCTGCTAGAACACTGTATAAAAGGCTGAAAATGTTTTCTATATAGTAATGCTGAATATATATTGTAATCATAGAAAGTTTCAGCCTTCCAATTTTATTATTTATTAAGTTATCGATATATATTTCTTCATCACTATTGTGAAATGCGTATAATCAACGATAACGTATAAGGAACTTTTCCGAAATACATGGGGTTTCCTTAAGAAAGAAAAATTTGATAACTTAACAAATAATAAAGTTGGAAGGCTGAAACTTTCTATGATTATAATTTATATTCAGCATTACTATATAGAAAACATTTTTAACCTTTTATACCTCGTTCTGGCAGAGTTATGATTCTTTTAATATTTTATCTAATATATGATATAGGCAAAATAAAAAAGTTCATAACTTTGGGCAGAAACAATAAGAGTCAGAATCCTCCAAAATCTAAAATTCCAATCATGGACTAAAAAAATCTAGTCCAGTCCAATCCAAGCAGAGATGGGCAAGTACAAGTATGCTCGAGTACAAAATTTTCAGTACTCGTACTCGGAACCTTTTTTTACGAGTACTTAAACATGTACTCGAGTATTTTCGAGTACTTGAAATTTTTTAACATATAATAACCTATAATTAAAATAACTTTTTTCATGAGTATTTTCTTCTTTTAAAAATATTCATATTCGTACTTATACTCGACACCCAGTACTCGTACTCGTACTCGAGACTCTGCGTACTCGCCTATCTCTGAGCCCGAGGCCATGAAAAACAGTTTTTTTCGTCTATGGACTGTGAGAAAAATAGTCCATTTTGGTCCACAATACAAAACCAACATGCTTTTTTAATGATTATTTCTCGATTCAAGGGAATCCAAAACTTATGAAAAATTTATAACTTTGGACAGAAACAAAAAGGTCCAGAATCCTTTTAGGGTTTTTACTAGGGCCTTACCCTCTACTTTGGTCAAAAGATCATTAAAATCGGAGTTGTGCACCTGAAGAGGTTCTCTCGCCAGCGGAATGAGTAAGAAATAGTAGCTCGCAAGCAACTACTATAGAATGGTGAGTTTTTTAAATGAGTCAACAATGAAACGAGCTGGAGAATTCCGATTTTTGCCATTCAGAAGAAGAGACTTTGGGACATCTTTTTGTAACAGATATTTAATTCAAATATATTTTTTGAAGCAGATTTTCGAGGAGAACCGAATTCTTTGGAAAACCAAAACATAACTTGAAAATAATATACAGTAGATAGATAGCCAAACGTGTCCTCTTCGAAACGGGAGTCTTGATTTTCAGTAGTTCCGATATGGTATCGGATTTTCTTACAGTCCTATGATTGATATCCGATGCCTGGCGGTAACCTTGTCGATCGGATAAAACATGCCGTAATCCACTTGTTTAAGTGTGGTGGCAATGTTTGTTTTTGTTTTTGGAGAATTTTGGTTTGGAAATTTAAGAAATGTAGATACCTCCTGATTCTGTGAATTATAACTACCCTTAACCGTATTTTACAATGCCATTTTGGTATTTCGGTGTGCTCCTTTTGGTTTTGTAAGATTCCTTTGAGAATATTTCTAATTCTACAGAACCAAAAAATAGAGGGTATCTGCATTTGTTACTCAGAGTACAAAACTATGGTCAAGGTTACTGTACAAGATTACTTAATGCTGTGGTGCAAGAATATATTCAAGGTTATTGCGCAGAGTCTAGTCAAGGTTATTACGCAATATTTCGTACGTACATAGATCAATTTTATTGTTAAGAATATATCTTTTTTATTTGTAAATAAACGTTAGGTGAGAAAGAACTTAGTTCACCCGGGAACCTAACACACAGATTCCCAAAAGGTATCCCGACATTGAAATACCTTTTTGTGATTCTGTACGATACGAAAATGTTTTAGAGAGTGGGATAAAATCTAAGAAGCAGCATTTAACGGATATTCTTTGATTAATTCCGCGTCAAGTTTGCTAGAAAAAATGATGTGTGAGAAAGTTCATTTTTATGCAAAAATAAAACTTTTAAAAAATTTCCTAAATTTCGACTTGATGTGAAATGTTCTGGCGGCTAGACTAAATGTTTGTTTGTTGATAAAGGATATACCCAACACGTGTTTTGTTAAAAAATTTGACGGACGCTAAGAACCTTCTAGCTCTCTCTGATCACCATAGATGAGTCAATCTCGCCAAAACAAAATAAATCATGCGCTAATCAAGTTAATTGAGAAAAATCAGTTTTTGCTGTTTTCTGGGTTTGTTAGACATCATTTTTATCTCTCAAATAAATTCTCTTTTTTTTCAAAAGAATAAAATAGAACAGAGTTGGCGGTCTCGTCAAACGAATAAACCCTAGTGCTGGACAAGAACCTGACGGGGAAGAAAACGGTCTCATGTATTTGGGGCGATTTTTACTGTGGCTTGAAAAGAGCTGAGTATGTGTTGACTCTGAAATACACTGCGGACCACGACGAAGCAGTATAACTTTAAAATTTTAAAGACCTAAACATAAACCAGTGTATACCATAGAAAACGGGCTAAGTTAGTACGATTTTGGGAAAATCATAGCGATTATACGGCTTGGACATCCCTGATGTTAGCGGTCCTTTACCACTAGCATACACCTCATCAGAAAGAAAACGCTAGTGAAAATAGAAGAATTTAGCAGACGAATGGTACACCGTCTTAGATATCGGACAAATATCAAACAGAGCAGTCTACATTTTCCCTGTAATATAACTAGGCGGCTGTAACAAGTTAATAACAACTTACTTCTATCATCCACAGCAGCTTGCACGAATGATGATCGCTGTAAATCACTCAAATAACCACGTAGCTGACCATCATCGAGTAAAAGAAAATGTGTGTGGTTCCATTCCAACGTTTCACTATCTCCCAAAGTTAGTACTTTAGAATTACTTGGCGACTTCGACTATAATGAATCATTAGAAACTATTTTAAAACGACTGAAACATTTTTTCTTAGTACGTGTTCGTTCAACAGCTCTCTTGTATCATCCGTCAAACTTCCCCACATTGTTAAGCCAATAGCCGTGACTCGTTTAGGATGTTTTGCCAGTAGACGATAACGAGAAATACCTTCCCCAACCAATTTTGACACACCGTTATTTAGGCCCGCTGTCAAAATCCATGCACCTAAAATACGCTAAAGCTGAACTCAGTTGTAGTCAAAGACTAAACTCGACACAAGTCTCATTTTCTGTAACTGATCGTAAACAAAGCCTTCATGTCAGATGTAAGGAAAGGATCACGTTTCGCAAAATGCCTTTTCACAAATCTGCAGAATGGCTTATGGTAGCGACGTGAATTTCCTTTAAGAGTGCATACCAGACGTAACCACACTCGGTACTTACGAGGGAACTGCCCCAAGTGTCCGCTCGCTTTTTTGTTGAAATCTAGGGGAGAATAGGTTATCGACTATGCTGATTCCGAATATGACAATGGTTTTTGCGGCTAGACCTTCGAAGACCTGGTTTTCTACAAAACCAGATCTCCGAAGGCCTAGCAGCAAAAACCATTGTCATATTCG
>CAJNOQ010002485.1:0-18869 GCA_905250885.1 Didymodactylos carnosus | reverse complement strand
CATAAAAAAAAAATTGTTTTGCCCAAAAAAATGTTTTGGGGGCCTCTTCCCCCCCCCCCCCCCCACTCAAAAAATGTTTTATTTGTAAAACTAACAAACTATATATCATTCGATGCAGTTTTTCACGCTGCTTCCGGATATCACCTTATTTTTTAATACAAGTAATTCTGGACCGAATAAATTGCCAAATACCTCAAAAACCAAGGGTTTTTATAAAGCCATAACTATATATAGATAAAGTTATGAAATTTTGTGAGGCTACCACAGATGCAGGGTATGCTAATGAACATTTTGACCTATTTTTCAAGTTTCTCTGAAGGTGGATGTAGGCGGATTTGCGATTACACCGTACACGTCATATTTTCTAGTATTTTCCTTATATATTTGGTTTTTTCTCTACTGAATTTTTCCGGAAAGAAAAGTCTTAGAATAAAAACTTTTACGCCATAGGATAGCGCGTTTAACGAAGTATATTTGACACTATTCAAATCACAAAATAGCTTTCGATTTTCTCCACCTATATGCCCACTGCGCGTTTATTTTTCTGTTTGAACAAGATTTGAGCAGTAGTAGTGATTAGAGCTCTAGCGTATAAGAATTCATCATGTAACACATACAGAACTCTGTATGCAAGATATATCTGCGATATACCATGCGAGAAAATGAAAAGAACATATTTTTCTTTATTTCTCTCTTCCTCTTCTTTCATGTCTTCAATGAATCATCATTCCAAATAGAAGTGAAAATATATCTGCATGATGAATCTTTATCTGTTTGATGCATTCGGTTGATATCGATCTTTTTAGATCATGATTAACATGAAATCATCTTCCGAACATGATGATCTTTACTAATGATTTTTAAAATAATCGTGATTAAAGTAGCAGTTACACTAGTAGTTTAATCACGATTAACAATCAAAGATAATCGTAATTATCATTATTATTATTATTATTATGCGTAGTGTAACCGCAGTGTATATGTTATCGTATGTGAGATAAGGAAAAAGCACTAAATGCAAGATATCTATCGCTAATTTTTCCAAAAATAACACAGATTTCGCTTTTGCCCAAAAGTTACATGGTATTAAATGTTTACATGGTAGACTAAAATAACTATCTTTTTTTCTCGTACACATTTTTAATGCATATGCATGTGGTAGGGCTATTAGGCAGGGAGCTAATGCCTGACTAATATTCTTCCTTGATAATTGCCCTTGTTGTCATTAAACACGACTTTTTATCTTATCATATAAAGCATTTTTCAGTGAGGAAAAGAAACTCCCGCTTTGTTTTGCACGATACAGGACACAATTACATGGAGTCACATAGTCATATAGTATAAAGACAGGTTTCTTTTGTATTTTTCTGCTTGAAAATAAGAGCTTGAAGAGGTTTCCTTGATAGCTGGATACATCGAAGTCTCTTCTTTCACAGTCTGTGTCGCTTTCCACAAAAAAGTTAGTTTTTCATGAATTTTTGAGAGATTTTAGATTAAATCTTAGATCTACTACAACTACGGTTATCTTCAAATTTGTTTAACATTTTTCTCGGAACATGATTTTGACAAAGTAAACTAGACAGTTCATCGTGCGACCTTAATTTTTTTGTTTTGAGACTAAGACATTTGTCTAAAAAATTGCTCGTGACGATTTTTGAATTAGAGTTCTTGAGCAGAGAAAAATGCCTAACTAATATTCTTCCCTTGATAATTACCCTTGTTTATTCTTCTCAAGTAAAATTGTCAGAATTATGTATAAAAAGAAAACAGACGAAAGAATAAGATACAGACGTTAGGAAGCATTTCAAAATGTATGCCGGTCGCTAGTCGTTCTGCCGCTCGGACGTTCAGCCGTTCTGCCGTAGTGAAATCTAATTTATTTTATTTTGTTTTATTTCGATTTCTTTGATTGTATCGTGCATACATACATATATATACTTTCAATGTATTCGTTTTTTAATAGACATCATTATAAGAGCAGACATTTTTTCTGTTTTTCTGCTTAGAAAATAAAATCAAAAAAGAACAAATTTTATATTTTCATCAAACGTTCATTTTTGTTTTTTGGGATTGAGCTGTTTATTTGTTACGCTCGGAAGCGCTTGCAGAAATGGGTATAAAAAAAAAAGATATTCTTCAACCTGGATACAATAAAAATAAACAAAACATAGCAACATGATTTGAAACTCCATTTAGCTGTAAATAATCTAACTGGAAGGGGATGAGGTTAGTAAGAAAACACGAAAGACACAGACACAAAAATACATTAACAGAAAAAAAGAAAGGTATACATAGAGATATCACAGATCACAAACATGCCAAAAATAGTTAGTACCTGTCTAAGGAGGAAGAGAACAAATTAAAAATAAAAATAGTAATATCAAATGTTCATCTTTTATATGTTTAAGGAAGAAGTGCTCACTGTAAAACTATTTCGTATTGCACCAACTTCGCGAACTACAATTACACTAATAAGAGAAGATCCTTTTCCACTTTTTATACTAGTTTGAAGTATACGAGTTGTACACGATACTGATCTACTTTTTAGAAAAGAATCCCCATAAAAGATGAACGTTTGATGAAAATATAAAATTTGTTCTTTTCTGATTTTATTTACATATTTTGAAATGCTCCCTTACTTTGAATGAGTAGCATCCATAACTGTAGATAGTGAAAGAGAAATAAACCCATTGTCTGTCTATATATAGTCTGTCTATTTTTCTCTTTCTTTTTACTATTGTTATTTTACTATTGACTTGCCACGGTTGATCTATATTGAAAGAAATAGTTACAGTCTAAAAATAGTTTTCGGTTTTTTACTGACATTTGTAGGTGTTTTTCTAAGTTTGTTCATTAAAATGATGAAAACAAACAGACTCGTATGACGCGAAACAGCCGTACATTTTATATTTCGAAACATATAAGATTGAATTCTTGACTTTTCAGGAAGATGTTGAATTCGAAATGACACTTAATCACTTAAGTGACACTTCAGAACTTAAACACTTAAAGTGACACTTAACTCAGAGGTGCACATAGTTAAACGCACTTCAGGTGAGGTAAAGTGAGGTCGGATCCAGGAAAGGATCATGATTCACCATAAAAAGATTATTTCTGTTCTTTTTCTGATGTCTGAAATCATCGTGCAAATAAGATGATCGAGGTACTTAGAAAATAAAAGAACCTAAAATTCTTAAATTAGAACAAGACTTTTTCATTGTCACTAGAAATCAACTTATTAATTCACATAACAAAAAAAATTCTTTTGAATAAAATTTTTGGCCTCTACTTAAGAAGTTTTGGATACGTTGATAGACTTCGGAATAGTCTACAGTAAAATAGCAATCCTTATAACTCGAAAACCTAGAGATGTCTGCTTTTATGTGGTGATTGATTTCATCAAATACTGATCATCCAACAAGTTTAAGCCTCTTTTTGATTGGATAGTTCGGCAGATATCGTTTCATTCGGTAGAATATTGATTATTTCTAATTCAAGAGAGATGAAAACTTTTTCTTTTTATCAAACTGTAGTTTGGATTCTCGTCTATCTACAATGTGAATTTAAAATACTCCCTCCGAATGGTTACTGAAGAACAGCTGTTTTACAATCAAGAGTCACTTTTCTCGTCATTTCACTTATATTTCGCTCTTTTTACTCTCATAACTTTCTAAACAAAAGTTAATAACATGTTTTGAGATTACAGATGAACGAAACTCGGTCAAATGATGTATTTGAAACTCATTTTTTGAAGAAAAAATTTTGTCGGTGTGAGAGATAAGTGCGAAGTTTTCCTAATAAAGTTTCATCTACATTTTTATATCTAGATGTATATAATCTAGAGATGCTATGAGATATTTGGTGAGAATTTGGTTTCTGAGTTACATGAGCGTTAGTAGCCACACTCGACTGGGGTACTGTATATTCTAAACACAGAATGTCTGGGTAGCATATTGACGAGAAAATTTTCTCGATACCTTCAGAGATCAAAACTTTTACACCATATTACTTCTTAATCCGACGGTTTTTCACGTAAAATTCAATCTTTTTGTCCTTCAAAACATTTTTTTTTATTAAAAGGAATATCATATTTGGAATCCGTTCCTCAAAATGCATCGAATGATGTATAATGCAAAAAGTTTAGTGAAGATATGTTTTGGAGCAAAAAAATTAGGCAGAGGCATTCCCTCAACTGGAAAACATTTTTGTTATAACTATTTTATTTTCGTTCAAATAGAGATTTTATGGTGTATGAAGTCAAATCCCACTCTAAACTGACCTATCCTAGTGAAAGTACTCATACTATGAGTAAGACTTTACTCATAATTTGTCCATGAGTACTCATATGAGTTCTACTAACAACTTTTAAGTATTTTTAATTAAAAGTTACTATGTGAGTACTCAGAAAATATTCATTCACCATTTTATTTTGCAAAAATGAAATTATAAAGAACGTAGAATTTTGTAAAGAAACATAGAATATTTATACGATATTTTTCTCCCTGGTCTCTCTGTATATAGTCAGAGATGGACTCGGTCGTCTATGAATAGACTTACAGTCCAACTCTGGCTGCATGAGATCACTCCTTTATACGAAAATACTAGATGAACAGTACTCATGAGTATTTTGCCAAAAGTTATATGCAATAATACTCAAGCATGAATACTCAATGTCGTCCACACAGTACTCATTACTCACTCTTGCGTACTCATGTGAATACTCAATGATTACCCAAAATGTGTGAGTACTCGTCTTGTTTTTCCGGCAGAGTACTTTTTGAGTACTCCTGTTAGCTTGACATCATGTAGAATAATGATTGAAACGTCATTCGTAGTACACACATTAAGCTAATCCTGTCAGAAATCTCGTTTTGACAAAAAAAAACGCAGGATTCTGACAGAATTTTCATAAGAATAGGAGTCTTGCCTAGATTAGCCTAGGATAAACGTTTAAATTTGAGTATTCCCAGCGGTATTTCAAAATACTGATCAAAAAGTGGTGATTGGTGTTTCTCTTTCATTTTAATTGCTAGAAAGCTCGAGTTAATCTTAAAATGATGAGACGATTTTGGGCTATGGCTTAAACGAGCCGAATTTTCGAAAAACTGTTTGTTCAATCTAGTAAATCTAGCAATTTTATTCATTGAGATTTTCCAAAGAACTTTCTCTGAACTATGAAAATTTATCTCTAGACTAGAAAGCGTGTAACTGTGGACTATCTACCCGTTTATAAATCTTAAAATATACTTTTTTTAATTCAACGCAAAACTCATAGATATCAACTCTGAACGCGTAGAACTTTGAATATTAGTAACATGTACATAGAGTTCAACTCTGGATTCGAAAAATGGATGAAAATCAGATCGAAGTCAACAAAAACTTAGCTCAAAAACCACAGAACTAAGGTCAAAAGCATTCAGTTTTAAGAATAGTTTATGGAATTTTGTTGACCGCTAACAAATAAATCGATAAAAACTACATAGCTGCCAGTAAGATCATCTCCTTTTAGTCAATCGAATATCTCTGTAACAAAAATAACAAACACATATATCAAAGAGGGATCGTATTCTCCCTTTTCCCGTGAACATACACTTCTTTTTAATTTTTATGAGAAGGTTCGAAAAACGACTATTATTTCTACCAGAAATGTCAATATAAACGGAAGAGAACGAAAAAAAGGAATCAATTTCAATGGTAAAAAATATAAAATATTTTGAAAAGTGATTAACGCTCAGTAGAAAAGATTAGTTGCTGATGCAGTATGTACCAAGTACAAAATTGGATATTTTATCGATTTCAAAAGTCGATTTTACGAAATATCGTTTAGAGATTCCAAGTGAAAAACTGTTTAATAATAAACTTAAGTTATTAAGTTAAGTTAAGTAATAAACTTAAGTATCAAAACAAAAAAGGTGAAATTTCTCACATAGTATCACTTTTTTTTAAAATGAATCTGTCGTATGTATTTTGATACTCATAGAAAAGTAATCAATCAATCATATAAAGTTTAGAGAATGTAGGAGGACGATGACATCATTCAACTAAGGTCCCCAAGTGTGCAATCGCATTTTGCTGCAAAGTTAGTGGACGTTGGGTAATCGACTGCGCTAAATCCGAATCTGACATCGATTTGTGCTACTAGGTCTCCAGGGATCGGGTTTCTGGAAAACCAGTTTTTCAGAAACTCTTAAAAATGACCAAAACCTTTCTTAACGAGGCATGATTGTAGCGGGGGGCAAAAATTATATAAAAATATAAAATAAGCTCTACACGACCTTTCTTTGCAAAGTTATAGGATTTACAAGAAAAGCCCTAAATTAATTTCTTCTTATTTCTGCAGCTTTGAGCTGATAATGAACAGTTAGGGGTTTTCTTGTAAAGTCTACAACTTTGCAAAGAACGGTCGTGTAGAACTGGGAGATATCTCATTTTAATCAGAAATTTGCGCGCTACAATCATGCCTCGTTAAGAAAGGTTTTGGTCATTTTTAAGAGTTTCTGAAAAACTGGTTTTCCAGAAACCCAGTCTCTGGAGACCTAGCAGCACAAATCGATGCCAGATTCGGATTTAGCGCAGTCGATTACCTATTGTCTACTAGATTTACAGCAAAAAGCGATTGCACACTTGGGGACCTTTCCTCGTAAGATTCATAACCGAAACTCATCATTTACTAACAGTCGTCACAGAGAAAAATTAATTTACTACAGACATTAAACATTCAAGATTATATCTCATAATCAGAAATAAGGAAGGATATCTCACATGACGAACAGTTTTTTCTCATTCATAAAAATAGATAGATATGAAAAATATAAATTATGAGGTAAAAGTAAACTATATAATTATTTGCCTAGAACAAATGGACTGAACAAATGATGGTTACATTCGTATAATAAACTTTCGATCGATTAGTTATAAGAGATTAAAAAATGTTAAAACAATAACAACAAATTATAAGCTCTCTTCAACTGTATCACTTAGATTATTATGTCATTTTGTACGTTCTTTTTTTATTTATTTATTTATTTAAAAATGAATACATTTTCTTTTCAGCGTTCAGTTTTACACAGTGGAAATTGAATAGTAATCAGAGCGAATAGTAATAAAATATCATGCACAGGTGTTAGAGTGTTACTGTATCACTTTATGATTCGAAATGTAAAGTGTTGTATCTATATAATTTACAAAAATATGTCAGAACATGACGATATATTAAGCTCTTGAAAAATTTAAGAAATAAAAAACCCTTACGGGCTAAAGGTGTAAATTTCAACAGTATGTTATTGACATTAAAGAATACAAATGTATGTTTTACACTTTTGAGTTACAGAATTGGACAAAAATTATAGAAACTGATTGCTCTTGATTTTTCTCTTGATTTTTCTGCTTGAACAAATTCGATAAAAAATATAAATAATCGAAAGTGTTTTCAATTGTGAGTGATGTGTCAGAAAATAAAAACATCTCTCGAACGTGCTAGAAATTAAGTTGAGAAAATGAAACTGTCCAAAATCAAGTAAAATTCTTCATATTTTTGTGAACATATCTCAGTTGTACCGAGTGTTTATTTCTCTAATATAAAATGACATATCTTTAAACTTTCCATGACACTTTTTCATTAAAAACTACATTTAATACACAAAGACCAAGACCATTAAACTTCACAGGGAAAGTAACAAAAAATCTACTTTCGGGACTGAGTGTATTAAGAGCAGTTTATTGAAAAAAATGTCATCGAGAGTTATGTAGAAATATTTCCTCTATACGATTGAGATCAGAGGTGGAACCGGTACCGGTACGAATTATAATGCCGACCAGTATACCGGCATTAGTATGAAGTATAATCGGTCGGCCGATATTGCTGGTATTTTGCGATACGGTACGATTTTTTTCAAAAAACACCGTGTAAATTCAGTTCATCTATGACATATTTCTTCCACTAAAATTTCATTCCAATTACTAAAACTTTCTCGGCTTATATAAACTTCTTAATTTGAAATATTGAATTGGATTGCTGTTTTCGTAAAAACAAGCGTGTGAAAAAAATCAGTTATACATAATCAAAGTGAAAAGATTAATCCTACCCCTTTGATAACATAAAATAAAGTTCATAGTAAAGAAAAACAAGGAAAAATTATTTTTATTTAGACAAAATATGATCAAGACAAGCCGGTACCGACCGGTACCAGTGCCAATCTTTGTATACCGATGACCGGTAACCCCTGATTGAAATATGTTCACAAAAATATTGAAAATTTTGATTTTTCGAACCTAATTTCTAGCACATTCGAAAGACATTTTCTTCATATCATTCTCGATTGTAAACACTTCTGATGAGTCAAATTTTCTTTCACATTTATTCAAGCCCTTATTTTCGAGCAGAAAAACAAAAGAAACTTGTCTTTATACTGTATGACTATATGACTCCATATAATTGTGTCCTGTACTGTGCAAAGCAAAACAAAGCGGGGGTTTCTTCTTTTCCTTACTGAAAAATGCTTCATATAATAAGATAAAAAATCGTGTTTAATGATTCCTTGCAAAATTAGGCGTACACTCCTCTCTCTCTTGAAAAAAAATACGATTTTGAGGTAAACATAGCTTAATGTAGTGGGAAGTCTAGGCTACACGATGAGACCGCTCCGAGCGTTCCATGACTTTTTTCTGAAGAAAAAGTTATGAACTTTTTAAGACTTTTTTTTCTAAAGCCTAAAAACACTCGTTTTTTCTTGGTTTTATAAATTTTTCTCTCATTTCCAACAACTTGAAAATATTTTTCTTGTCTATAATCTGATAGAGTAATCTCTTCTTAATAAGACATCTTTCACAGTTTTTCACTATTTCTTCATGGCGATATTAGTATCAGCGCAAATGCTCCCAAAAAAGTATCCAGGCTAATGTTATTTGTAAGTCACATATAGGCATGCACCGGTTCTAACCGATATATTTCACCTTTTTTCTGAAACAGACTGCATGAAACGTACGCTTATTAAAAGTTTTCTAATAACTGGATTTTGTAGAGTAAACATTTTTCTACAAGGTGAGCTATGACGGAAGCCTTCATGTTTTTTATCTCTACTGCAGTTACTTTTCGACGATGAGCCCTTAGTCGATTCTAACTAATCATGTGACTTAAGAAATCTTTTTTTCTTTTTATAAGTACTGGATCAAGACTCATCTTGTAGAAAAATGTGGGTTCTACAAAACCCAATTGTTAGAAAATTTTTAACAGGCGTAGGTTTCATGCAATACATTTAAAAAAAGGTGAAATATATCTGTTATAACGGGTGCATGCCTACTCTGTAAAAAAGAAAAGTTTGTGTATGAAACCTAAAAGAGTATAAAGAAGTACAACCATTGCTAAACCCTTTTAGATTTCGTAGACGAAAAGGTGCGATATGAAACCGTTTAAGTGCATAAATTCTATTAGTTTTCTTTTTTCTGAGCAAGTGGACCACTTCAACAGCTTAGACGTACTTTCATAGTTTAGGGTGGCAAAAATTGAATCAAAAAAAATAAAAGACATGAAACTTCTGTAAATTTTGATTTTTCATTCGAGAAAATCATGAGGAAAAAACATAATGAAATAAGTAAATGCACACTGATCAATCGTTTCAATGCACTTAAAAGGGTTTCAACCATACATTTTCTTCTACGAAACCTAAAAGGGTTTAGAAATGGTTGCACTTCTCTATACCCTTTTAGGTTTCATACACAACCCTTTTTTTTTAGAGAGTAGTCACATTGTGACTTCTTGAGGAAAAAAAGTGGATTAAACTGAAATTTTTTATCTTAGATACTTCAGGTCCTATCTCAGATTGTAAATATTTTTTATAATACTTTGCAAAAATAACTCCTCACTTTCAAAACACTTTTCCTTTAAATTAGAGCAAGTTTACAATATTTGAAATCGGTAGTTCATACTCTTTTTATATTCCTATTTCATAATTTTCGTCTATGCTTTTGTGTTAACTCACATTGGCTAAAATAAGAGCATCTAGTTTTGAGCTGCACTAAATTATAGACTTTTAATGTCAATTATTTCATTTTTTTATCTATATCATTCAACATTGAACGATAAACAGCTTTCCTTTCTCTGAAGAAACTGTTTCACATGGTGAAAGTTCTGACCTGTTTATTCAGAGAAATGAAAGCTGTTATTATCGTTCAATATTGGATGGTACAGATCAAAAAATGAAATAATTTGCATTAAAAGCCTGTAGTCTGGTACAGCCCAAAACTAGATGCTCTTATTTTAGTCAATGTTGATTAACACAAAAGCATAGACGAAAGTTATGAAATAGGAATATAAAAAGAGTATGAACTACTAATTTCAAATATTGTAAACTTGTTCTAATTTAAAGAAAAATTATTTTAAAAAGTGATAAAAAGTAACAATAAGTAAACAATTTCAGTTCAAGTAGACTATTTTTTCATAATGTGATTAGTTGAAAACTAGAATTTTCCAGAAAAACTCATAGACAAACAAATCAGAAAATTCTAGTAAAAATACAGCGATTTTTTCATCCATTTCAGAAGGAAAAAAGTTTTAATAAAAATAATATTTACCTCTAAATGTTCCTTTGGCACTTAAATAAGGAATTACATCAGAACCCGTTTGACTACTTGATTGGTCATCAGTACCAATATTTTCAATATGATTTATATGATATAAAAACAATGTTAAAGCCATTGTAGTTTAAAAAGGAATGTTTAGTACTAATAAAAACACACGTATATCATCGCATGTCTACTTTACTATAACAAATACACAATCTAACGATGCATATCCGCATGTATTTTGGTTGTGTAATACAATATATACACCTGTGGAGAAAACGTAAAGGTGCATATACCGAAGAGAGTCAGAGAAGGACAATACTTGTATATTTTTTTTTAAAAATATACTAGAGAAAATATATTTTCTCTTTTTTTTTCCGTTTACTATTATTTTGCTATTATTCAACAACAAATCAAGTTTGCCATGAGAATAACAAAAAAGAAATAAATGACTGTATCCTTCGACTGTTAATATACCTTTATGTCAATTTCACTCTATCAAGAAAATAAATATAAGGAACATCAATAATTTTGATTAAAACAAGACCTGTTAACCAATTGAGAACATTAATGTAGTAAAAATGACTAATAAGAGCAATGAGTTTGATTATTAGTTTTTTCGAATATTTCAAAATCCCCTCAAAAAATGAGAAAAATTCAATTTTTTACCATTTTATTGAGAAAATTTTGTTCAATTTTCTTCTGCTTTGTTTTTGTTAGATAATCCATTGATCAAATATATTTGAGCTAAAAAACATAAAAATAAAACTGAGAATATGTCGTATTTTTATTATAAAGTATAACAACGATCAACTACGTGTAATACCAAAAGAAAAAAACATTTAATAACAAAGTTTATTTAGTCTCTTGTCGTGCTTTGATTCTGTAGTTGTGGTGTGGAGGAATTTCGTGAAGAAGGTGGTACCAGATTTTCTCGAAATTGTTCAAGTCGAACCTGAAAGACAGAAAAAAAGAAATAAGAACTTAGTCATAATATTTTTAAGAGAATATCTATTCGACTAACCTTCTAATCAGTAAAAATTAAACTCACCCCTAGTTCTTGAGCTATATGAACGTATTTTATATCACAGATAAAATATTACTCATACATCGTCATTGTAACGGGTGGCGGTCTCAGTATTTTCTATTTTACTCGTGTTTCTTTAGGACTCTAAGGTTATTGTTTTTTTGAAAGATCAGCCGTGAAATACTCTACAAAATCATACTTAAACACTTTAATTTCAGAATTTCAATCAAGAAAACTATGCAGATTATACGACAGACGAAAAAAGATGAAAACTTTCTAAATTTGATATTTTTTCGACTTGAACTTTTTTCTTCTGTTATTAGTTCCGTATAAAAGTATAGCAAAAGTGATAATATCGTTCTTTTTGAACTTTTGAATGTGCTCTTTCTCATAGTCTGAAAAAAGTTTGTTTAGAGCTGATAGTGTGCTGGAGAACGAAGTTATAAAAATACGTCAAAAACTGACAGCCCTGCGTTTCCAACAAATGTGCCCAAGCAAGAAACGGAAAACATGTTCGACATTTTGATTTTTCAGTTAGGTAGAGAAGAGCAATCATTTCTGATGAAAACAAAATAAATCCGATCGAAAAAGCTTTTGATTTGATAGAGTTATAGGAGTTTTACTGAAAGCATCCCTATAGCCAGAATTTAAAACATTAATGAAAAAATGCGTGACAATCGACAGAAAAATGATTATTTTTCCATGAGTTTTGATGTGGAAAAACTATGAAGTGTAGCTTAAAGATGAAGCGAAGTCAGAACTATATAATGGTTGATTCAGATTTTCTTACTTTCAAAACGTTAACACAAGAAATCGTTTTTGACATTAGAAAGTTTTCATTTTTTTTCGTCTTTCATATGATTTGCATAGTTTTCTTGATTGAAGTTCTGAAATTAAAGTTTAAGTATGATTTTGTAGAGTATTTCGCGGCGCACCTTTTAAAAAAACAATAACCTTAAGATCCTAAAGAAGCACGAGAAAAATAGAAAGTACTGAGACCATCATTCATTCTGTGCTACCCGTTAGAAAAGCATAACTACGACATCATATTCGATATATTTCCTTAAAAGAACCAGAAAAAAAATAACACCAACAAACTTACTCTTTCAACATTCATCATAATTCCTTCTGGTAAGTTTCGTTGTATATATTCCAGAAATGTATCCGCCGTTGAACCCGTTAAATGTTGATACTAAAAATAAATAACAATTGTGAGTTTTACAGCAGGTGTACACACAACATTCAGTTAAAAGAAGATGATGTCACTTATCACTTGAATTTTTGTTTTTATTTAGACAAAAAACGGCAGTGACGAGATTTTTTTTCATGTTTAATCATTCGCTTTTCTTCATACGGCCTCCGGTTACGACCAAAAGAAAGATTATGTGAGATTTTTTTCTGTTCTTGTCTGAGCCCATCTGTTTTTACGTGATTTAGCCAAAAGCGATGTAGTTTCTCGACTTTTCTGCAAAAAATTGAACAAAATGATGATCTCAAGTTAAAAGTGAATTTCTCTTAATAAAGCGATGTCTATTTATACATGCTGGAAAGAACTGTCATAAATGCGTACTTATACTTACATAAAACTTTTTATTGTAAGTTCTTATTTCATATTGTCTCCAATATTTTTTCTTGGCAAATTTTGAGCGTAGTAGAGTAATCTTTTGTGTAAAATGAAGTGGTGTTTCACTAAATGAAATAACTAATCATAGCGCATGATTCTGAAATTTAAGACGCGATTCTCCTTCTCAACATTTTTGTTTATGCTTTACCATATTGAAGAGTACATCGCGTTCATCGTAGCCTGAAGTCTATCGGAACTTATTTTTTCCTCGTTATATATTATTCGGACGAAAAGATGGCCAAGATCAGCGATTGTCTCATTTCGCGAAGAAATCCATGGTAAACAAAATGGCGCATCCCAAAGTTCTCTAAGACTCTATAGCAACAAAACGTAGATATATTTTGTTTACAAAACGAAAACTTTCAAAATCAATGTTCAGTATTTTAGGAATATCTTCTTAATCAAGTATTCTAAAGAGTTCTCTGATCTATTACTTTGTGAAGCATGCGTTCTATGACAAAATGAGAAAATCATGAGCTCCTAGTGTCTATTCGTTTGAAAGGTATAAACACGAGAAAATACCACAAAAATTACGTTTTTGAAGGAAATACGTGGAATGCCACAGTTCTGGTTATGAAAATTTTTTTAAAGTTCAATCGAGACTCTATGGAGAAGATCAAATTACATATACTTTAAAGTTTTGAGCTTTTTAAAAGAAATCCTTCCAGATCTCTTAAATTTAAACGTAGTAAACAAGTGATTCTTGAAAAGCAAATGACACGAAAGAACTGTTTTTCAAACATTATTTTTTAAACCACAAAATATTCAGCATAATAAGTTGTGGATTCTGAACTTTTGTGAAAAAACAATATTTTTAGAGTTACGAAGCTACTTTAAATTCAGATAAAAAAAAACGTTAACCATTTTTAAGAACCGCTTGTTTACTGCGTTCAAGTTTAAGAGACCTTGAAGGATTTCTTTTGAAAAGCTCAAAACTTCAAAGTATATGTAATTTGATTCTCCCCACCTGATTATCAATCAATTGTACGAAAGATGTTATCCAAGTTGTCCGAGTTTTTTGCGCAAACATTCGCAGTATGTATTGACAACATAATTTAGAAAGACTTCTAACATTTTTTGACCAAATTCAAAAGTTTACCAGTTCAAAAGTTATGCAATTATTGGTGAAAACCCAAAAATGATAATTATAATAAAACTGTAATTTGTCTTGTTTATATCTCGCTCTAGAACGTAGATTTTAGACGTCCTACTTGCAGCTGTAACTTCAATCAAAACTTGATTTTCTCCTCTGATATCTTTCAGAATACGAGCGTTAGAATCTACTCATCTCGGCAGTATGGAAATCTGAACGTAGTACATACATGCCAGATTCAACTTCAACTTTTAGCGAATTTGTTAAAACGGTTTCCAAAAAGGTGAATCTGCTATCCTTGAAAAGTTTCATAACTTTTCAAGGAGTAAATCTTGGTCAAAAAATTCTGCGAATCTTTCTAAATATGTTGTCCTATTTACTGGCAAAATTTGAGTGAAAAGATCGGATATCGATCAAGAAACTTATACAACAAACGGTTGTATCTTTAGCACAATGGCTCTTATGTTAAAACCAGTGGTTCGTTTAGCTAGAAATCTAAAATCTTCAGAATATGATGAAGTTGATTTACTTTTTAAAGTGACAAAGCATGAGGAAAAATTTTGAGAAGTGGAAAGTCCAAGTAAAGACGTACACATTTAATAATTGTAATTGCAATTCTTGCGTAACTAATCGAATAAATTTTTCATAGCTTTCTAATACTTGTGGATCATGTCCACGAATTTCAAAATTCAAACGTTTATATAACAAATCAGAATTTTCTGTTTTCTCAATAACAGGACGTTCAATATTCAAATGTTCACGAATCTAAACATGAAAAATGTTAATAATGAATTAGCAAAAAGTAATGAACATTTCAAGATCATACAGGAGCGGCTGAGGATATTTGTGCATTGACTAGATATCGACACTGAGATAATGGATAAAGTTTTATAAATGATTTTGAGTTTTGGATTAGAGACAATAAATATTTTGTAAACATCTATAAGTAAACAATAAAGGAGAAGTACTTAAATGTCAATGAGAAGATTCTAGCTTTTAATCCAGCTTTTTTTTGTTGATAATATTTAGATGAAAATATCTTGTCTGTTTTTGCACATTTGATTTTGTAACAATAGTCTTTGAATAAAAATAATTCAAGCATATCTTTTTATTTAAGACAACAAACATTATACTACTCATGAATGACAGAAAAATGAACATAGAATATTTATCTGACTAACATTAAGATTTTTATGTATTTTAATTAATTTTAAATACTGACGACGAACTTCATACACTTCATCTTTAACATGTTTTAATACTTAATACTTTACTACTGTGTTGTTCACTAACATATTTTTCGGTAAATAACTCTAAAATCTTCGACACGTATGATGAAACGATGGTTGATCTTCATTTTGATCATATTTCATGATGTTTAGATAATGTGTGATATATCGAATGTGATTGATTTTTTTTTGTGATTTATCAATAATAGTTTATAAAATCTTTGCTAAATACCGTGTGATAGATCGTTTTCGCTACTAAAATTGGAGATCCTATTGTTCTCCGTTTCATCTCGGTTTGCATTGTCAGATATCGATTCTTTATCATGACTATTTGTTTTTATTTTTGTTGTATCTAAAAATGGGAAATGAGCTATGGAGAATGAAAATATGTACAAAATACATGCCTTCATTGCTTTTTTCATGTCATTTTTCAAGAGGATTTCAAACTCGCTTATTAATATGAATGTAGACACATTCAGACATTCCGACAAGGTAAACGACAATATCAGCATCATTTGGTTTCCCTTTTGAAGATGACAACAAAACCATTTCAAACACGCACACAATCGCTCATCCTAGACAGAACTTGTGACAGAAATACGTAGTCTTAATAATCAAACATAAAAACAGTATTTTTGAGTTTAAAACGCAACTTTTAGGAATTTTGAGAATTTCCTTGCTTATCTCATATAGAATTTGATGTTGATCAATTTTTGTTCCCACACTTTTCTTCAAAAATATTTCTGTCGTGCAAAACAATGTTCAAGTCTGCTATTTTTACCGAAGAAAATAAGTGAATTTTCAAGATATCATTTTTCCAGAAGTAATGAGAGAAACGCAAAAAGCGAAGAAGTACTTTGTCTTACGAATGTTACACGCAACATGATAAAGCTATTCTATGTGTCCGTGTGAGTTGAAATGCCTCATTTATTTTAAAAAAATACAAATATGTCATTGTATTATTGTTATAGTAATACATATCAAACCTGTTAATTTCTGAAAATGGCACGATTTTATTCAAGAATGTGTTCAAATGATTGTTTGAATCTTCATTCATTTTATTTGTAAAGCTTTCCGAAAAAAACCGACTCATCAGCAGTATAGTAGAAAACTAACTGATGTAACATACAGAATTGTACATACTATTTTGACAGATACAATGTAAAAGGAAGAGGAAGATGCACAAAAGAGTAGAACGAACAGCCTTGTCATGTATTTTAAAAAGAGTTTTAAAAATTGAAATAAAAACTTAGATCTAAAATAACTGTACATAAGTTAGATCTATCTAATTTTCGGCGACGATCAACGATCCTCCAAAAGAGCAAACTGCAAATCTACATTTTATATCATACACAGTATAATTTGTTCTTTCTTCAAGTTAAAACAGACTGTTGATACAAAAACCAAATTGTACGTATGATATTCTTCCACAGCTATCAGTAGAAATCTTCAGCGTTATTTCCCTATGAAGAAACAGTCAGCATAAAGTAGTATAAATAAAGTAGCAGTGTAAATAGTGCTTTTCTTAACCTCGTCGCCATCAAAGACGAGCGAGTCAACAAGTAAGATTACTCATTTTTTTATTTAGAATCAGTCAACGATCTAGCATAACAAACAATATAATTATATCTTTTAAAAAAGCTTCGTTTAGTCAGATGCACTTTGTTTTTTTAAAAGCCTTCTTCTTATAGTGTCGCATAGTAGAAAACACGGCTGAAAATACGAATCACCTAATCCTGTGTCTTGCACTAAAGAAGATTTTTTCATAGTTACACATTCTCCAGCTAGCATGAGAAATGGTCATCTTTCCCTTTTAGTATGGAACGTAGCTTCAAGCACTCCTTTGACTCTTCCTTATATAATAAATAAAACAGAAATCACAAATTATGATTGACTCTTTCGTCAAGCTAATCAACACGTTGCAAAGTGTCTCTTTGGATTTGAAGAAGTAAAACTCTTTGAAGTTATTTAGAGAAAAGGAGAACTGCGTTTTTAATGAGTTATTGCTTATCAGAAGAACAAACCGCGCGAGACAACCGAAGATTAGAGATGTCGCTATCAACGCTTTATTTCCTTCTTAACTACTGGTTTTGAATATGTTTTCGTGGTAAGTCGCAATGCATTTGCGCCCAATCCCCTGTGCATCAAAGACGACCGCTTATCAATTAATTGATAAAAATTATTAATTAATAAGTTACAAGATTTATTAGTTTATTATCGATGAGTTTGTTTTTGAAATTAAATTAGTCTAAATATGTTTTTTTATACGAATTTCTGTATGTATTGTAACTTAGGCAAATTCATCTGACGTGTCCCGGTCAGGACAATGAAAACGAGGTAAAAAAAATGGCTCATTTATGGCTCATTAATTGTCAGTCAATTGGCCATTTTTTGGTCATTAATGGTCATTTTTATCCCATAAACGGTATCATTATTCGGTCATAATGTAGAGCGTTTTTTTGCTAGGTAAAAATGATCATTCGATAATGACTATTTCTGTGTCATCGCTCAGACATTAATGAGCCATTTTTAGATCATTACCCACCCAGGTCGACCAAAACGGATATCCGTTACGGACCGTCTACTGGACGCATGAATACGGACCATAACATCATTAAAATAGGGTCGTATTTTCACAGCATACGACCCCGTATTACTGTGCCCAGAAACGATACCGTTTACGGGCCGTATATTTCTGCTATAGTTCGCTCAATTTTTATCCGAGAAAAGCGATATTTTACAGGTCAATAGCAGTGAGTTCTGGGTATCGAGTCATGTAAAAATTCTCGTAAAATTCATTAGCGTTAATTAGTACTAATCAATTTAGTTTTGCTGAATTTTAGCACATTTTTGTACCTGATTTTTGACAGTCCAATTGAGGTGGTGGCTGTAATAATTGTGTAATTGTATGCAGCATTTGATTCAATGACCTGAAGATGCCGTCATGAAATTCAGATCACTTTTAGCAAAGAATGAAGTGAATTGATAAAAGCTTTATATTTAAAAATCATTGAGGAAATCATTCATAGCGGCATTTAAAACAACTTGGCAGGTGAGTAGGGATTACATGAGGAGCATCAGACAATGATGAATTATATGGTGGATAAGAATTTGGATCAGAACAAGGATAATTATTAACTGACGAAGTAGTAGGATGAAGATATGAATAATTCATCATTGTCTCATGCTCCTTATGTAATCCCTACTCAACTGCCAAGTTGTTTTAAATGCCGTCATGAATCTTCTCATCTAATACCGTGATCATTATGTATAAAATATATTTGCAGAGCTTGTTGAACACCTGATTCATCAAATTCATACACATTAATATCTTGT
>CAJNOQ010002484.1:0-24102 GCA_905250885.1 Didymodactylos carnosus | reverse complement strand
GTCTAAAAACGGCCCTAAAACTGCGTGTCTTAAGGCCGTAAATTGTTACTTCGAACTGTTTTGAAACCGCCTATTTATAGCCAGTAAACAGGCCGTTTCTAGATCTTTTAAAAATACGCTCAAAAAACAGCCAGTAAACCGTCTTTGAACGGACATGAGTCTCATGAAAATTCGATTCACAACATCACAGTTTATTGACAGTTTTCACGCAGTTGAAAAACCACCTGTTTCAGGTGGTAAAACCATACCATCCAAACCATCATAATACCACCTAAAAACGGTCTGACCGGCCTAAAAACAGGCAGTAAACTGCCCATTAATTGTCAGTTAACTGACAGTTAACTGGCAATTAACTTGGTGGTTTTCAATGTCCTGGGTACTTGACTATGTGATGATCTAAAGATATACAAAAAATGTTTGACCTCCCGTGCAGAAAAAGTATTTCAAAAATAGCCTTAAAATCCAAAACCAATGACTCATCATTGACCACGTGTGACACGTGATGGCACATGTGCCCAGGATTATCGGTATTTTGGGCATCAACTTAAACAATGACGCACACCCGATCTCTCTATCGCTTTACAAAGCTGAGATATTTTAATTTTATAGAAACCAGTGCATCATGCTCAAACCGTTATTTTGCCACGGGACTTTTCAAAACTTGATAGCTGAGTAAGCATACAGTATTTTTTCGATCGCCAAACGTCATGTTACTCAGAATGCTTGCTCTTTCATATGAGATCGAAAAAGTCGAAACGTTTTTCTAGCTTGAACACTTCTCTATGGCAGTAAGTCGCGGCGTACGTGCAATGGATAAATAAAAAACAAAAGATATAATTTAAATTTTTGTACGTTATTTTAACAATCGTTACCAAGTCTTTTTTTCTTCTATCGTTATTTCTATCCACTCGTGTTTGAGAGCCATTAGTGAACTGACGCCGCTGACAAGAGCACATAAAAATAGTTTATTGATGGAAGTTTGAAGAAGATTGGCTCATTGTGAACGAACACGCGATGATTTATCTTTTGTGACATAACCAGACTCGATTTCGTAAACAGCATTAAAATCAATTCAAATAGTCTACTCCGTAGCCGATAAATATATGCAATATTGGACACAACAGATATTTAATATGCAATACGTTAGTGTAATGAAGATTAAAGATGGTCGGAAATATAGACTGGTACGTACCATCATGTCACTGAATTCTTGAGGAGATTCGAGTCAGAAAAAAATTTAGCTCTGGTCACTTTACTCATTTCAGGTTGGGTTTCTTGCGGATTGTCTCTTAAGTTCTGTGACAAAAATTACTTCGACAAATAAATGAAACTGTCCCATGTTTTTGGCTCTCTATTACGAAACCTTGATCTTATTTACATAATACTGAAAGGTCAGCATCAAAGAAAATAATCGTTCGATTGTTATTATTATCTTATTATTTTCTATCAACACCATCTCCTTTTATTTTCTCTTCTTCTCGTTGATGAAGGTCCTTTGATGTTTATGCTTATTCAAAACTATTTCTCATTACAGCAAACATCTGCGAGAAAAACAAAAAAGAGTTGCGTTTTACTACATGTGTATACACTAAAAACAGATATCACTGCCGTCAGTGAACTAGTCAGAACCGTTTGCATCAGAGAGTATACTCAAAGCCAGGAAATGACAGGGCTCCTTTAGGCTCTTTAATTCAACATTTCAACAGATTGGACATGAGAACTGGAAGAATGATTCATGTTCAAATTATCATTTTCGACTGAAGTTTAATTTTTTTGATATTTCCATTTAGCTCTTACCTATAGCATCAGGATCAGTACACAATCGAGCGTGCAGGCTATAAATACGCGGTTCAATATCCACACACGTCGTTAGGGCATTTTAAAAAATGATACAAGGTCGATTTTTGAAAAGCGCCGTTTTAGCTTCCGTCAGCCAAAAAGATACCAAGCTGGAAACATTATGCAGCTGTTAAAGATACAATCAAAACTTGCCATGAATATATGGCTTATGGATTTTAGGTCAAATAAGATTGCAGTAAATCTCATTAGGCAGTAACCTGCTGGTTCTGCCTTTTTTTTTTATCGATCTGAGTTTAATAATGCATATAACTGCGCGGTTCTAATTCAAAATCAAAAAAATAAATCTAATTTTTGCATCAGCTGCATACCCAAAAACGCGTGTAAATGCATAAAAAAAGTGGGCGTTTTTTTCATACTCGAGAATCCTAATTATGATCCCGTCACTAGTAACGACTATGAGAAAAACGACCACTTTTTCTCTTTTTTTATGCATTTACACGCGTTTTAAACTCACCAGAAGGGCGTTTTTCGCTCACAGTCGGGAACCCCGATTGTCATCCAAACACGCCCACTTTTTCTAGATTTTTCGTCTTTTTTTGTGCGCTTAAACGCGTTTTCGGAAAAGTTTGTCTGCTAAGGTAGTGAACGTTTCTTCACATTCTGAACTTTTTTTTTCAAACACTTAAAACGCTTTATTATATCGATGACAGTGTGTTCACTCACTTCCAGCTTGTTGCCTTTGATAGTAAAGTTTGGCTCTCTCTATCTAAACAACGTTGTTTTCAACTTCAAAGGTGATATTTGTGATAAGCATAAAAAACTATATCTACATCTAGTACATGAGATTTTATCAAGCTAGAGAAAAGACGTTTTCCAAAGCATCATGAGAGGTATAATCATCAAAGATTTGATAGCAAAATTCGGAAAAAGTAAGTAATAGGTATTGATCTGGTGACCCCTGACACGTTTCCGATCGAAAAAAAAACAAAATTAGAATGACCCAGGAATAGTCTTATCAATAAGTTACTTCTTTGTCATTTTACTCAAAAGTTTTCGAAAGTTTGAAAACCCTAAGTGTATTTTCAGACCGGAAAAAGATTCTTGAAGTTAGCTGAAATATGGCAAAGTGTTTTCGAAACATTTAGGGTTTCTAGAATAGTGCTGTTTTTAGAGAGTAGAAAAAATCACGTCCTTACAGTGGACAAAAAAGTCCATAGTAGTACAAACCTGAAATACTTTCTTCGAAAAAGGCAATGACTCTTCACTCCGTCTCGAAAACGTTTACACAAAAGAAGATCAATGAGTATGCAACTGCTGTGTATTCGAAACTTCGCTAATCCTCACGAATTCACTGCAAACACACGTGTTCTGAAAAAAATATGCTTTATCCCATGTAAAATAGTTGTACGTATTTTAGATTTCGATATGTGGACCAGAAAGCAGAGATCGATTTTATGTCTGTTCAATGCAATTTTCTCCGCGTTAGAAAGCTATATAAAATACCTTATCTTTTTAAGCAAAGCAAATACTTGGAGGATTAATACTTAAAACTTTTCTCACCTTCCGATTACTTACTTTCGAATTAAATTGAAGCATAAAAAGATGCAGTATTTTATATAGTTTTGTAGCGCGGAGAAAAATATATCGAACAGACATAAAATTGGTCTCTGCTTTCTGTTCCACATGTCAAAAAATCTAAAATACTGAATTACTCGCTCACCTCTGGTGCAACTAGGTCTTCACTATCGACTATTGAAACTGCAGCTCTCGATCTCTTAAGATAGTATAACATCTCCAACGCAAGCTGCCTGTGTCAAATGCTTCGGAAAACAGTTTGTTCATACAAGTAATTGAAACCTTTTCTGTAATGGTATTATTTCTTCAAAACTTTATGCTGATTTTCTTCTATTGTCCAGTATTCTGTAAAAATTTCTTGTTCAATTTTAAGTCACCCGATAATTGCCTTATATAATTGTGTTTATTAAATTAATATTTATCAAAACTACAGAATTTCCTTACTTTTACAAGTTTTAGAAAATCATTAAAATCCGACTTTTTCTCACGCCTCCCACAATGTCAGATCCTGTGGGTGATCAGATCTGATTCAAAAAACGGTTAGAAAGCTCAAAACTCATATCGTTTTCAGTATTAAAAGCTACAAATAGTGAACACTCTCTTTTGACCAGAATTCGTCTAGCATGCGTTGAAAATCAATTTGTTTTAAACCTCTATCTATAGGTCAAGGAATAGTATTACAAGATGATTGTGTGCAAAATGAATGAACTTGAATGATAATTAAAGCGAAACAAATACAAAAGCAGGTTCAAACAGGATTATACATACAGAGAAAAATTTATTATTATAGTACGAATGCGCGTAATCGAGAGGTGAACGAGTTAATAAATACTACGTGAAAAGTTTTAATCGGTAACTTCAACTTTATATTTGTAATGTTTTTCCTCATTTGGTTGCAATGTAAATTTTCCATGAATTTCCGTTCCTTCTTGTGTAAATGGACCTTTTTCCTGTATGACAAATTGTTTTAATGCATGAAAATATTCAGTATATTCAACTTTAATTTGTCGTTTTTTAAAATTTTTTAATATTAAATTAATTTCATAAGATGATTGTGTAACAGTTGAACCAGGATAATATTGTTTACCCGATAGACGTCTAGCTGCCGTTTCATCCAATAGTTTAGATGAAAGTAGAGTAACATTTTCTTTATAAGTAACATCAGGATCTTGGCCAATTGAAAAATCATAGTCATCATTCGCAGCAATATCGGGCCAAGAAGTTTCACCAACTAGACGCTCAAATTCCCGAATAATTGCATTTCCTTTTGGCAAAAATTGATCACTACGTAAACGATATGAGCGTTGAGCTTTACCACGATTATTGGCAGCGTGAAACGATTTTTTGATTGAACTATATCTGTCAACTTTAACTGTTGGTTTCAACATAGGTAAAACATAATTTGTCTTTGAATCAACTGTAAATGGGTTATCAATATTGTATACATATAAACCTGCTAACTCCTCCGGACGGCTAATAGTTGGTGGCGATGAGCCTATCCCTGGTGCACCTGCCATTTGTACATCCATTTGTGGAGATCTAGCGTATGACCATTGTTCATATCTCGAAGGGCTTATTTGAACATTAATATCACCACCAAACAGTTCAGCTGATTCAATCGTCAAAGGTTTATCACCATCATTTCTAATATCCGCTAACGAAATTAACTGAGGTTTTTGTTCATCATACTGTAGCAGAAGATTATATCTCGTCTTCCAGTTGAGATTTGATTTTAAATATGTTACATACCATTGTTGATCAGTTATTTGTGGTTTTACATCATACGTAAATGACACGATATATTTATTGGCAGGTGGTGTTGAAAGATATTCAATTTGATCAGTTCCAACGGTAAAATATCGTTTTTTTGATGTATCTTGAACAAGATTTTTCTTTTCATCAATCATTATAGCTTCCACAGTTTCTATTTTATCACCATGTGAACGGCGAACATAAAGTTTTTCACCATTCAATGATTTCTTCTTTTCACTTGTAGTTTGGGAAGTAACGTCGATTGATGGACCATACAGTACAATTGTATCAGCACGGACTTCGTTCCATTCATCTTCCGAAAATTCTATGGGTAGGTCAGCCACACTTATTTTGCGAGTAATTTCAGCAAAATTTGAAAATATTTTAACAGAAGTTGTTGAATCAGGAGTAGTAACATTCTGTTTTTTATCCTTACCGAAGACCTTTTTAAACAGACTTTCAGCCTGAATACTTATAATTAAAGATATGCATAAGACAAAGAGAAGATGCATTTTTGTACGTTCTATATAGTAATACTGATGAAATGCTACTGTATATCTGTTTCTTCTTTTATATATACTTTTGTTGAAAGTGAAGAACAACTGTTAGTAACCTCAGTATAGAAAAATCAGAGAAAGGGAAAAGGTCAAGCATTGATTAATATAATATGATACCAGCTGCACAAGATATGTCAGTGATATATTACAAAGCATTTTCTCTCCTCTCGATTTGTCATGCCAATATGTAGAGTAAATTATAAATATTTTTCCTAGATTTTTTCTTTCTTCAACATTTGATAGTCAAAGTTGTGATGTATGTAACTACTACTAGGTACACATCAGTATCAGCATACTGAATACTGATAATACTGATACTGATCAATGTTGAATACTGATGAACACTGACTGTTGATACTGGTCGGAGGCGAGCAATGCACTATCGTTAGCGTTCTAGCGGGGATCGCCTCGCATACTTCCTATCTCGTCATCGCTCCGTATCTCGCCATGTTTCTAGAAATCTACTTCACCCGATCATCCCGTAAGCTTTCTGCTCCGTCAACTCTTGATAAAATTTTCCACTGATACTTCCTCACGATCTTCCTGAGTCTGGATCTCTGCTAAAATAAGCTATTCATTGTTTCATCTTGGTTCGCAAGAAGAATCATCACCTTTATCATAAAAATAGATAAAACAATAAGCTCTTCAGTTTACCTTCACTTCAGGAAACTACTGTGTGTCCAGTAACCTCTCACCCCGCTCCTCCATATTAGAAGGCCAGTCTGAAGAAATTTTTGAAGTCAAAATCTTTTTTTCTGACTCAAAAGCATACCATGACAGACCTTTCGCGAGAACTTTATTTTAGTGCGACCTCCCCCGGTGTCCTCTTTCAGAAACTGAAAATCACTGGTCTCTACGACTTTTCATGCAAAAGCTAGCTAATTATAAAATATCGGGATCCATTATATTTTGGATTCGATAGAACTGTAGTTTATGCGTTCTTTTGCGATGAATGATGCTGTTTGTATCTTTTAAATTATTTTTATTTTATTCACAAAAACTGAATGAACAGTGGTGCTTAAATATTCTTTTCGATTACATATCTATTCTATCCGTTAAAGTGGAAAATACTGTTGCTTTAAAAGATTTTTGTGATGACTACAGTTTTGAGCTTTACGATATTTTTCATGGTTTTAATTTTACCGTCTTAAACTGACCATATTATTTCAGGATTTTCCTTAGATGGTTCGCAAGTGGACGGTTTTATTTCCCTGGTTTTAACCTTTAACGTTTTAGTTAGAAAATTGAGTTTTGTCTCTGAGAAAAATTTTATGTAAAAATTAGCGGAAACTTTCTCTCATTATTGGGGATCTTTTACTATTTCTCGAAAACTAAATTTCAAAAACTCACCTCTCAGATCGAGTTTTGGGCGTCTCACTAGTCTAATTTTCAAGAGAATGCTTTTTTATACAAAATGACATCAAATTTAGCTTCGGCAAACTTTAGTGACAGCATTCGGAAGAAACCTGTATCTCCATAACTTTCGCCTTCTAGGGTTCTATTTTCTTGATTTGAAATAAACGCATATACGCATGTTGAGCTTATTAAAATAAATTCTAATATATGATATCGTTTTCGTATGTGAAAGATCAGGTCGCTTGTTCTTTTTGAATTTTTTAGCTATACACTTCTGTTCTACTAACAGCAGAAAAATATTCTGAGTATGGGTGGATTCACACACGTGTATTTGGTAACTACTATGTAGTTACTTTATATACACAAAAATGCACCAAGACCGAAAGTTTCCATAAGAGCATGATGGAGTGCGTGCGCTCAAGCATACATCGTCATTATATATATGCTTGAGTGCATGCACTGCGCTAATAATGCTACAGCTGTAGATAATATGATCTCCCACAAAACGTCAATAGAATTAGAAAACATTCAAACTTTTCTTATTTTTACAAAATACAAGTGGAAGCATAACTGTTTTATTCAGCAAACAACTATTGCTCCCATCAAAATTCCGATGCTATTATCTCCAATTTTAAAATGAAATGTTTTACTCTTGTGTATTGGCAAATCTATGCATTGTAGAGTTTTAGCACTGTTCTGGAAGAACGTTTTGTTGGTAATCACCTTGCACATTTCCTGCTGGATAATAATTGGTGACAACGTATGCTAATCTTCCGTTATTACCATAAGCAACACCAACACCAAGGTATATTGAATCCTTCCAAACCACTTGCGTAAAATGACTTGCTCCAGATGAAAATCCAGGTCTATTAAAATTGTAATATTTTATTTCGTCATACCAGTCTGTTGTTGAAGTAGCACCTATAAAACGTTTACATAATACTTACAGCAGTCATGTTTAAATGCACCATTCATGACAGCGAGAGGCAGAATAAAGCGTGAACAATTGAATGGCATTATCAACTCTTGTTTCCTTCATTTTGTTGTAGAATAAACTGTGTGAATGGCCTAGATTGTCCACTCGACACCAGAGATCGTCTGCAGAGTTAATCTAGGTGTATGAAAGTTTCAAATGTGTTGAGAAAAAGCTTTATGATTGACTTTACAACAATTGATAAGAAACTAATCTGAGGGATCATGAACGTTACTTTTCGAGTGTTTCTCCCTCATTCAGAAAATTGAAGAGTGTACACGCTCGCTTCTCCAATGCGTTTGCCGTGTTTATTTTGATCACTGATCATATAACAAAGGTCCATTAAAATTTAGATTAGTAGAAAGTTTTTCAGAAATATGTTTTTTAATTGTGTTTTATCGAAGAGTTTTTGTATTAATAAATCAGCAGAAAGGTAGAACTTCTGAGCTTTCTTTGATCTCACACGCGTTGCTATCTATTTCTAGCAGAAAAACAATGGAGGAAAATTTGGAAGACTTACAAAGAGAGAATAACGACAACTTCGATAAAACCCTTTGCTGAATTTTCGGCTTTAACGATTGTTTTGAGCGTTTAAGGGTTCTTTCTCCGCTTTAGAAAACTATGTGCTTTGCCAGTGTGTATGTAGTGCTCACATAGAGTAGAATATGAAATAAGTAGACTGTGAAACTATCAAGAGTAGACCGCTGAGATCCATGAGCGATCCGAAGACGCAAAGAGACGCTTCAGTTACTATAATGGTAGTAGATTCATCTGGTGTTCGCTCTGCTGTCATTGCATACTACTGGTAAAGCGCAGAGCGAGCAATGTCCTTCACATGATCATTTTGTATTAAAAATAAAAGTAGAAAAAATCTATCGACTTTTACCGTTAACATTGAGAGTTTCGGATCCACTCATCATATATAAATTTTCTCCTAAACTTTTGCCGCCATTCACCGTATTACTGCTATGCTGAAATTGATTTTGTATAGCCAATTCCTCAGCATACTCTTGAGCAATTTCAGTTAATACATCATTGAGTATCAATGCTAAAGCACAATGTCTTGCTCGATACAAGTTATGTTGTTGTAATACCTCTTGTTGCACTTTGAGTTGATGTGCATCATATGTGCTTTCTACAACAGCAAAACGAGAAAACGGTTATGAATGTTATACTTGCAGTTATGTTCAAGTATTTCACTCAAATCTTCTTACCGTTTAAAGAATAAAGAGCAAATATTATTACTAAAGTAAAATAAAAATAAACCATTTTGTAACCTATAAGAGAAGAACAAGGAACATAGTTAAAGATTAAACAGAATAAAACATTTACTATTTATCGTTCCTTCACTATAAAAACGTTAAAGAAGTGATCATCATCGAATACTGATCAAGAGTACCGCAGTTTGATACTCAAAAGAACACTCAATGAGAATTGCTAATGGGTTCAACAGCCATTCCGAAAATTTATATGAGAGAAGAGAAAACAAATGTACCACGCTGAAACAACGTTAATCGTAATGGCATGGAAAAGTCTGTTTGTTTCAAAATGATCATCATTGTTTTAACGTGGCGCATTTCGTTTTTCTTCTCTCATATAAATTTTTTCGTTCTCTTTCTGTTTTCTCTACGTCTAGCGATATATGCGACATATTTGAATAATCGGAAAGAAATGAAAGTACTATTTCAATCTGCTCTAATGAATTCATCAATCAAATATAACTTTTAAATAATGACCTGTGATGGCACCCCTAGAGAACCTACTCGATGCAAGTGCTTAATTACTTGCTAAGCACTGTCAATGGCCGAAATACCTGCCTTATTGCTAAGAAGTACTTGGAAAATAAGAAGAAGTCCTCACAAGTAAATTTAGTTCTTGAAAAAGGACAAGTACCGGTTTTACTACGCAATTGGAGCACTTGGCCCCAAGTACATTCTCTAGGAGCCATTGCATGAGAGAAACAACTAGTCATGCTCAATCAATGTCTCAGATTTGCTTCTAAATAGTCATATCTTGTTCAGCATGTATAAAAACATACAAATCCAAATTTTGACCCTTCTAGGATTTTTACTTTCTGAGTTCTGGACGGTTTTCTAGAATCCGCCCGATGGAAAATTCAGCGTCTAAAAAATCAGAGCAAAAATCAAGATTCTGTTTCTCTGCCAATACAAGTGATGGAAGAGGGATTTTTACATCCTAAGTAGTCCATTGCACGGTCTATCCGATAATGTGATCAGCTTGTTTTTACCCCAGATCTTCAGCTCGACACCGAAGGTCTTCTGAGGATCTTAGAGATTTATATTGTTTGACGCCGTTCTCGAGCGTATGGCTTAAGTATAAAATGAGTCGCACTTTTTCATAGACATTCAAGTGTGGACTATCCGAATCTGGTCTCAAAAGTTTGTCGTCTTGTAAGGATCTCTGGAAAACCTTCGGGGTTTCCTAGAAACCCCTTAAATTTACCAAAGAAGGTTTTAAATTAAATAATTCAAAAGAGCATAAATTTCTGAACACAATCAGGTATTACACATTATTTTAGCAATTACTTTAAAAACGCGAGAATATAACACAGTTATGACAGTTACAGTTTTACAGTTAACTGTAACTGGTGCATGCCTATCTACAATATCAGGATCTAATGATTGTCTTCTTTTTTCTAAAATTCGACCTGATGCACTAAAAACACGTTCAGATGTAGCAGAACTTCCCAAACCTATATTGACGGCGCGTCAAACCGCAGTAAACCCATAATTAGTCATGTACCAAACTCAAACTCGAGTTATGATACCGGATTTCAGTCTATCGAGCTCAGTTTGAAATTGATACTCAAAGCTCGAATTGAGTTTGAACTCGAACTTGAAAACTCGAACTCGAACTCTAGTATTCGACATCGAGCTCAATCGAGTATCAAACCCGAACCTCGAGTGGAATTCGAGCTCAATCCTATCGAGTTCGAACAGTTTGGGTTTGGTGCATGTCTAAATAATAGAAGTGAAGAGATAGATGAAGGCAAACTCCGTCACAAAAGAGAGTGCGTTTCCGTAGAAATAGATGTGAATATTCAGTCAGAAAAGAATACAGTACACCGTTCGTCTCGCGACACATACTGAACCGAAAATCGTTCCATAATTTCCAGATATGACATCGAGAGAGAAATAGTTTTTACTGGTAGGCATATTAAATTTTCTTTCAGAAACAGGTGAGCGAATCCATAGGATGAGCGCTATCTTGTTCTTCATTCCCAAAATCGATCAATATTCTTGTTCTTGAAATGTATTTCATCGATCTCTTTTTGTCAGTCATTTTTCTGTCTCTTTATCGTTCATAGAGATGATCAGGTTTTCACAAATGATATTTGTGATGAGAAGAAAAAGATCTTTTTGTCTGAACGATTCAAATCAGTCGAATTTCAAAGAGGAGTTAGAAGGGGGTGGGTGTGGGTGTGAGTTCCCTATTCATTCATATCCTCACCTCACCCACACCCTCGCGAAGGAGAGGGTGACGCACACACACGCGCGCAAACAGATCGAGTTCAGACATTTTCTCAACAACCGGGCATTTGGTTGCTTCTCCGATATTCATGTGCCGTTTTGATGTAAGCAACATTCTCTTTATATTGATTTTCCCATTGACTTTTTTAAGCCCTCTGCACCATCCGAACATCACACGTAAGTGAAGTTATCCCCAGATTCGAGTTTTTCGCGCCCCGATTCGCCGAGGAACCTGTTCCGAGTGATCCAAACTGTGTTCCAATAGAACTCGACGAGCTCTATCCAGTGGTACCAAGCAAGGCCTGGTTACTTGCATCATAGAGCCTGCAATCCTGGAAAACCCCCGAACCCTTTGCCAGACCCTTGCCAACACAAATGGGCGGCGTGCCAATTTGCTTGGGAATCTGTTCCAAGTGATCTGAACAGTGTTCCAAGTAGAACTCGACGAGCTCTATCTACTGGTGCCAAACAAGCCTTAGTTACTCGCACCATAGTGACCAGGGTCCTCGGAAACCCCTAATTTGCCGTGCTAGACTCATGCCATGAGGGGTAAATGGCGCCCCGATTCGCTTAGGAACCTGTTCCAAGTGATCTGAACAGTGTTCCAAGTAGAACTCGACGAACTCTTCCTTCAAGCGGAATGAAATTTCGATCACTATGTGCTTGATTTACGCTCACTCTCAACCTTTTGTATATAATCTCAAAATTGACCCTTATTTATGTTCCTTATTCTCAACATTTATAAAACAATAGTTGGAAGTTATTACAACTTTCAAAAACTTTTCCATTTGCTTTGAGACAGCATTCAAATGAGTAGTATAATAGAATTCGAAATTTCCCTGATGATGAATGAATTAAGCTCCATCCGAACGGTTGTTACCAGTAGCTTCGAAGTATATTATCTTAAGATACTTGATGATTGACAGCCTAAGCAACTGTCGAAACCGGTCGTGTGATGTTTTGGATCTATTCACACAAAATTCTTATATGGTAGCTCTACTCACCATTGAAATTCCGTGCATATATTAATCATTATAAATTTAGAAAAAACGTGAAACGAGCACATTGCAAATATCATGCATTATAAATTGCTACGTTAAAGTTTCAGATTATGAAATGGCCTTCGAAAGATCCCTTAGAAAATTGGTTTTTTAACTTCTGTTTTTCAAAACGTTTCTGGTTATGGAAAGATGTGTTCAGACCTTGATTATCGAATGGTAAAAACCGCAGTTAGCTATCTCTTTTTGTTCTCTAGTTATTCAAAAGATATACAAACGCACAAACCTTTTGGACGAATAGTACATTATAGTTAAATTGTTTTATGTGTAGGTACTATTACAAAACATAATAAACTAGTATTTGCTTTTAATCCGTGTGCATACCTGTCATATTCGTGAGAAAAACGCATTATTATTTTCTTATATCTGGTTACAGAACAATTAGTACATTAAGGACAAAAATAACGGAACATTTAAATTTTTTATTTTCTCCATTTAGATAGTAAAGAATTACTGTCTAACTAGCATAATGCGCTACCAAAATAAAATGAAGAAAACTCAGAACAACGAACCACGAAGTGCACAAGCGTTTTAAAATCAGAAATACTGAATTTCGTTTTTAGCGAACATATAAAACGAAAAGTCAACAAGTATGAGTCATACATAACATATGAAAAGTCTGACGTAATCAACCTAAATATTAACCTAAAGCTTTTCAGCTTGCTGCTGCGATTACCAAACAGAAAATAGTATGTACCATACTCAATGCGAAATAATTCAATAAATGATTGATTAGAATCGCTAGCCTTTCTCCAATTGTGACGTGAAGGTGAGGAGAAAATAAAAGAAATTAATACCTCCCACGTGTAATCGATATTGAAGAAAAAACTACAAGTAAACTGTATTAATAAACAACCAATTTGTACAACGAACAGTCCATTAATGTTTTCATCAAAGACAGAGATGACAGGAGAACCGTTTTGGAGCAAACGGTAAGTGCTCTTGGTCCCGTGAAGACCGCATCTACCAAACTCTGTGTGTTTTAGTTTTCCAACGTTAACTTATTTAATATTGATAACTGCTGTATTGTTTTTATTATGTTTCGTATGCGTTCTGGTACTTTCCTTAATTCCATTGTACATTAGAGCAAAGTCGCTGTTTAATTATCACCGTTCTGGTGAAGAGAAAGTAGTTCGAGGTAAGCAAACAACTAAAATACATTTACAGCTAATCTATGATACGCGAAAAGAAAGGCCACACTTCGGAGCACAAGAGAATATCCTTCGATTCCACTCCGATGTATAGTATCGTGCACAAAATAAATTCATTTTACATTGTTTTATTAGTTGGAAAGTAACAGATATTGAAGCTTCACAGTATTCTTTCATATCTTTTTATTTTTAAAGTATATAAAGAATATTCAATATGTGTTTTCCAGAGGATCAAATAGTGCAACTTTTGAAAAGAAAAATAATTTCTAAAATAAAAGGCGAAAACGTCACAGACAAAATACTGAGAGACGCATTATTTCTGCACCTTAGTGTTGTTTATCAGATCGAAACTGAGATAAAAAATCTGACTAGACCACTTTGTAGCCCTAACGTTTCTCAACAAAATAACAGGAACCCGTGATTTCTGACGTTTAAACTAACAGAGCAAATCAACTTACAGTGCGACAAACTCGGGAAATACTTAAGCTTTCACGCTGATATTTTTACCGCGAACTATGTGTGGCAAGACCAACCTTTGTTAAAAATTTTGTCAAGATCGGACGTTGCGTTCTAGGAAAATGAAAAAAGAAAAAGCACAGACTCGTATCACTGAGAGGGGAAACGCTTGAAAAAAAGCAGTTTCCCTGCTATCATCCATCTAAAGTGTTGGGAAAACATCATCATTATTATCAGCTTTTCTTCCACTATCAACTATGATACTTCTTTTACCCGTTTAAAAAAGTTTCAATCGATTTTTTTTTCGAAACGGTACAATGATTTTGCAGGTCACTCATATATTGCATGGGACAGAAAAAGAGAAAAACATACAATAGAAAATGAATTAGACTGCATAAAAAATAAGAGAGTGAGAGAGAAATCTGAATGAGGAGAGTGATTAAAATTAAGTGAAAAACTAGTAAACCCAAATGAATATCATATTCGAAGTGAGCATGGTCGATTATGTTAAAAAAAAGAAAGTATATTTGGGGAGATTCCCTTGTAAGTCTTATAATATGCTACCATTCGCAATTGTGCTAATACTTTTTTACTATGCTAAATAAAAAATGATAGTAAATTATCAAACTGGAAACCACAAATTTACTACTACTACCATTAATGGGAAATGATACATTAGGAAGTGTTGATATAATTCTAATAGTATTTAAATAATCACCTATTGATGGTTGTTTTAATAATTGTAAAAACGTTGTTGCATTTTTATCGTTTCTTTCTAAACTATTTAAATTCCAATTATCTTGAATAGTTTTTAGTATAGAATAATGCGATAAGCGTAAATTACATGATGTATTTGGTGTAATATATGGTCCGAGAAGAAAATTTGCTATTCTGTTTTGTTCTGTATTATCATCTTCATCCCATGCAATTAATATTGATGTCTTTTGTGGTAATAGTAACCAATATTTTTTTAACCATGCTGTCAGAAATTGTCCGCTAAAATTTATTCCAGTGTCATGCCCATTATTTTTTGATTTGGTGTATAATAATTAAATTGTGATATTCTGTTACATTTTAAATCATCATCTAATTCATTACTATTGACTATGTGTTGTTGACATCGTGTCATATTCGATTGTATATTTAAAAAACTTATGAATGGATTATGTTTACGATAGTATAATGATGACAGACTAGAAACAGGGTTACATTTACCATTTTCTAATGATGTATAATTTTCTTGATATACTTTCCACGATATACTTTGATTTTCAAGTAAATCAATTAAATTTGTTGTATTATATATAATATAAAAACATAGAAATAAAGATATTTTATTGTATTGTGCAACACACAGTGAAGGAAAGCTTACAAAGGTACGTCTTGTATACGGTAGCTGCTAAAAGTATAAAACCTACTCTAACTCACGTTCCCATGAAGGTCGTTTAACTTGAAACTTTCAAGGGTCTTTTTTTTCAAGGATCGATTATGTCTTTTTTTCTTATGTAGACCTCTAAAGTTTGCACTTTCTTAGTCATTGAGCTGCAGAACGAAGACGTGCCCGAAGCTCGTTTGAATACTAGCAGAAACTACCCGACAACGAAATCCTAATGCTCCTTGATTCTGGACAAGGACTTCACGTAGCCTCTTATCAACGTGGGGAAAAGATAAATTATCTTTGACTTAATCCTTTCCGATAGTGTAAACTAACGACAGACGCCTGTTTCTTGCAGCAGCTGATACAAGAAAGAGCGAATGTCCTCATCAGATATTTCGGGTAGAAAAGGCAAATAAAACTGAAGAGATTAAGTTATGTGAATTTTGTTTGACAGTACCTCGTAGCGAAATGAGCTGCGATCAAAACCGTAAGAAATACAATGCATCTCGTAGTCTTTGAAAAGCTCTACACAACTACATATCTAATCATTTAAAATCACAGCTGAATAGAGCGCTTTAACTTTATTTGCACAATCATTAGATCTGCCCAGTGTGTAAGTCTTTCCTTCTCTGTTTAGTCTTTTTCCGCTTTTATTTCTCCCTCTTCGATTTATTGTTGATTGTCAAACACCCTTACCCTTAACCATGAGTATAACCTCTCTTGAACGACCTGTAGATAAGAATTCATTTGTTGATATTAGGTCATCTACACTCTGTCTTAATTCTTCAATTTCTTTATTTGACACTCTTGTGCCACGATAAAGTATTATACGGTTAATCAATTTCTTTGAAGCCCCCAGCGGTTATTCGTACGCGAAGAGACCCACACTTAAAGTGGTTATTTTCTAACTTGGGACGAAACGATACGGGACAAAAAGGTTCGTCCCGTTCGGAGCTCTGTACTACTAACCAGTGTTTGATAAACAATCAATTTTACTAAGTGAGCATTTTTAATTTATCTCCTTTTCACTGCTTAAAGAAAAAATATTGTCCCACAAAAGATAGCGCCCCTTGCCAATATTTGAGTACAGTCTAATGTAATCAAAAACTGAAAAGAACATATCGTCACTGACAAATAATTGAATAATTTTACTTAAAGAAATACTTTCATAATACGTTTTTTTTTCTTTCTATATTTTTTTGTGTTTGGAACGGGAAGACGAAAGAACTAATCGTTTTTTGTTTTTCTTTTTAAAGGTGTTTGCTGTAGAGGGAAAGTATTATCCTTCTGTTTGCTCATATTTAAGACTACCACGCTCATCATTCATCTGTTTTGAGAAGATCTTCGGCTCATGGCGAACAGTAACAAGCAAAAATAGTCTTTTTATATGTTTCTTACCAGAGGTAGGTAGCGGGACGAGGCCTTAATGTTTAATAACGAGATCAAAATTGAGTTACAAAATTTTTTTCTCACGGATTTTATCGAGAAATGATGCCAAAAATACTGCAAAAGCAGTGCTTGGCCACAAAAAATGTGCACAATGGCCGATAGCGGCAGTAATGTTGTCTGATTTTCAAAATTTTCTTCCATATCTTCTAAATTAAAACTCAAAAAAATTTAAATTTTATTTTTTTCAAAATTTTTCCATTAACTCTGAAAGACAGACAACGTTACTCGTGCAATCGACCATTGCGCACAATTTTTGTACCAAGACTTTTGCTCGAGCACGCTTTGTTATTGCAGGATCTTTCGCAAGACTTACACACAGCAAATGGGTGGATCCTCACACTTTATCAAACAATGTCAGTTTGAAACGAACAATTGGATTTGAATTTGCGGATTACAACATGGTGGCTAGATAGGCCAAAGTGTTCTCTACAATTCTGCGCAAGACCCACCTCTGTATATGGTGTGGTTCTCGAATGGCAAGCATTTTACCTGACTAAACGGTAACGAATTTTGGGTGACTCAGGAAAATGCCTGCCATTCGAGAACCACAACAGTTAAAAAGGTCGGCTTTGCGCAGAATTGTAGAAACCAGTTTGGGCTATCTAGTCACCACGTTGGAATTAAAAATTCACCATAGATTCAGAATCTGGCCACCCTATCGCTTTTTATCCTCCAGGTACACCGCCTGAAAAACCAAGATGTTTATTCACTCTAACCTAGGTCGTACATTCCGGCGTCAGGTTCCTGCCGGATCCAACATCGGCACATGCCGAAAGTTGTCGGAATTCGGTAAAATCGGGCAGCAACGATACCGGATTATGCTGGAAATCCGTTGCTCGGAATCCGTGCCGGAAGATATCGGAAAAGATCCGATATCTTACGACATATTCCAGGACCTTTCGGCCGATGAATCGGATTTCGCTGGATTTGACAGAATGTGACCGATTTTGACGTTAAAACTAGTCTTAAATTTTTTCTTTCATTTTCTAGTGGTTCTTCTCTGGAGAGGCCCACTAGCTAGGACGTGTACAACACGTCCGTTGAACACGGTGAGCGATGACTCACACTGTTAAGAATTTGAGAAGAACAACATCTCATTTTTCATTTTCTGTAGTTTCGTATTTGAGGTGTCTTGAAACAAAACGGTGAATATATTATGCGCACAGAAAAGAAAGAAAAAAAATAAAGTGTACATAAAGTGCATCACAGGATCCGTCGATTTCCGGTCACCGGAAATTAACGGATCCGCCTAGTTTCGGATATCGGATCCGATCTCCTGATCCTCCAGGAAAAAATATCGGAACGCGAAGGGATTGACCAGATTCTGATCTCCGGAAATCACCGGGATTAAAAGGATCCGGCAGGATCTGATTGGGTGAATTCATCCTGGGAACAGCTGAGGAAAGAGACGAACGCAAAGATTAGTGTTAGATTGAACCTCAAAATCAACATATTTTAAGTCAAAAAATCGATAACAGAATGGGGTCTTTTAACGTAGTTTTTGCCTTATGAGTTCAAGAGGGGTCTTCTATCGTAGGGGGGCCTCTGTTGTGTCCATCCCTTTAATTTTATCTCAAGCTTTCGATGAGTAACACTCGATATCATTAGGAGAACGAGTAACAAAGAACACAGAAACTACATGTATATATTTTAACATAAAAAACGAGAAATGGGGAAAAGAACATTTCGTAGAACATTTTTCGGGCCGAAAAAACATGTCCTAAAGGACATATTGAAAAACGTCATCCGAAAACCTTTAATTTATGCTTGACTTCATTGAAAGATTTATGATGGTTCTCATGCGTAGAGAGATCGCATAAACAATCTATTTAGTACAAGAGTACAAAGAAAACATTTGTTTTCGGTTCTTCTTTATCGTTGTTATTTGGTGGTTGTGGGTGTAGTATTTTCTTCGCTAGTACTTCCGCTTCACGGATTCCTCTGCAAATAAGATGACCAGGGTATCCGTTAACTTTTAAGGTATCGCTCATTTGTTTCAATTCTTGGTTCGAATGTTCTGACGTGGGACGTGGAGCAGATAAGTAAGATCCGAATAACTGAAGATTTTATCAGTCTAATCTTATATTTTCTACATTCGTTACTTTCATATAAAAGATACAGACTTGTGTTTGTGGGCTTTCGATAAATATGTGTCTTTATTTTGATTGCGTATTACGATAATATCGAGAAACGGCATTTTATTATTCGTTTCTCTCTCTATCGTAAATCTGATGTTTTTGTGCCAGGTATTGATTCTTTTCAAAAAATCGTCCATCTTTTGATCTTTTTTAAAAATACAGAAAACGTCATCGACATAACGAAGCCACAATAGCGGTTTATTCATGGTAAATCTATTGAGTTTTGTTTAAGTTACCAGAATTAGCTTTCCAGACTCAGTTTTTGGTGGAAAATAAGAAAAAAGTGATTTTGAAATTTTGAAACGCTATCAAACATGAAAATTTCACTGTTTTTTCCTGCAGTTCAAAAAGTCAATATTTTTCAATTTTTTCTTGCAAAAATGACGTTGAAAAATCTTAAATTACCACGAGAACGAGTAACACCGAAAATGACGGTATCAGAACTGGCAACAGTTGGAAATATTTCCTGCCCAAACAGGCAACGTTCAGCCCACCTAGGCCCACCGATTCTTTTCGACTCTACGGAACACGGCCCAGCAGTCCAAAAATCCTGGTTACGCCATTGGTGTGTCTGTCTGTCCGCTACTAATTTGTGTGTCTGTCTGTCTGGCTGCGGACATACATAACATTCAGGCATTTTAATTCGATAAAACCCATTCCTTTACAGTCAAAACAATATCATTATCATCTAATCAAACTGAGCTGGAATTTGCGACCAATAGAATCGATTCTGGAGGTCGCTCATAAACATTTTCTGATTGCCCATAGTCGACTTATTCCACAAGATAACGCTCGGTCCATTGACTTTAGGAACTTATATGTACGGAACAACCTTCCATTACTTTGAGTCCAAAAGAAGGTCACACCTCCCTTCGGTCGGTGTTCGCTAGCGGACCATCTAAAATACGTTATGATTTTTCTTTGATTTCAGTTGTAAGCTTCGTACTCTAATCTAAATCTTGTTTTCTCCAGACTCTCCAAAGAACCTCAGAGATCCAAAAGTATTTCTGAATTCAAGACAATGCTCACGCCTCCCTTCGGTCGGTGTTCGCACCCAGGATAGTTGAGAAATGTTGTAAACTTCTCTCATTCCACGGAAAAAGTGCACAATGTAACATAAAGCTTAAGCATTTTCTGGACACCCTCTGAAAATCCCAAGGGGCTGGAAGCATTCCTGATCGATTCATCATGTTAGACTATCTATAATCTGTAAGTTTTATTATTCGTAGATTACTTTTTGTGTTATCAAAACTGACTGATTTCTGGCGACATCTATCTCCGAATTTCAGAAAAACAAAAAAATATCTGACAGCCATTTTTCTATATTTTGCGCATTGACACACACACAGGCACCCAGACAACCATCTTGTAAGACTCAAGACTAAAGTCAAGGGAATATCATTTTCACCCAATCAAGTTGACGTTTTCGACCAATAGAATCGATCCTAGTGGTCGTACATAGCCATTTTTTGATCCCCCATAGGCGAATACCTACTCCATATCATTTTTATCCAATCAAGTGGAAATGATGTTGTCGACCAACGGGATCCGCCGTAGAGGTCGCTCATACGCATTTTCTGATTCCCCGTAGTCGAATACCTGTTCCACATCGTTTTCATCCAATCAAGTCTCCGCTACTAAAAAATTGTGTGTCGCTAGTATCTAGTCTGCGGACAAACATACATACAGGCATTTTAACTCGATAAGACCCTTTCCTTTACAGTCAAGGGAATAGGTACTATTATTTTCTATTCTTACTGGCGAAAGTAGCTAGTTTACTACAATACAAAACCAAGTAAATCTATTTACATCTTTAATGTGAAAAATTTCAGTTCAGTAATTTTTATTTGGCACACAGGACATTGTATCAGTTGACAAATCGAGCAAAAATATCTTTCTAATAAACATTTTTGATGAAATATATGGCCACAGCTTAAATAACAACATTGATCACCAAATTCAAACAAACAATTTTCATTTCTACATCCGACTGATTGCCTTTCATCATTTAAATCATCATCTTCGTCTTGTTGTAGCCAACGTTCGTTAAAAGCATCATCAAATACAGGCAACTGTTCGTGTTGTTGTTGTTGATTTGATGTAAACCACGACGTTAATTGAGTAATTCTGTCCATTTGTTGTGCAATTATCTCCAGAGTCAAAAAAAAAGAGTAGCGAAATTCATTTATATATGGGCGAAAAGTTGTGGTGAAATTTCAAATCTGATTGGCTGTGATATAACCGAATCAAAGAAGAGAAAAAAATTGAAAAGTATCAGTACAAATTGAAGGAGAGGTACAAATTCGGTCGATAAAAGACATAAAGTGTCGTTTACGAAAGGAAAATATCACAATCCTGGATATCGAAATATCTCTTAGTTTGCTCTACTGTGCTTGCATAGATATTTGCTTCCTTCTTCCTTGCCTTCCCGCTTTATTCGGTTGAGTCATATTCTTTTCTGTGTCTTTGGTTCTATGAATTATGAATAATTGATATCAATGCCGTAACTGATTTTAGCAGTGATGTGATCATGATTAGTATTTAGTTTGTAGTGCAATTAATAAAAGTTCAGACTATGCAACTGATAATCAACGAAAAAATGAGTATGATCGTTAGAAACAAGATCGAAGAATATAATTTCTAACACACTTAGCTTAGTTTTGAAGAAATTATACACACTGCGGTGAAGTATATAGCGAGAAAGTTGGGCCCATTCCAGTTCCTTCGAGATTTTTCGAGACGCGTGAACACCCTTCGAAAAGGCTTCTTCATGACGCACATGACCATGTGTGAGAGTGGAGAAAATACTCTTTCTCTGAGAAGTCAGAAAAACGATACTTTAACTGGGACTCACAACATATATGTTAGCGTTCCGTCAGCTAAGGAAGAATACGACAACACTAGGAAGAGTACGATTAGATATCTTACACTACCACCAGCTGAGGCAGACGAGTTAGCATAAGCTAACGTCGAGTAACAAAACCTAGAAAAGAGCACGTGATATCCGATCAGTTAAAATGTACTAAGGTAAAACTAGGCCGCCTGTAAAAATTCTCCAATACGATTGTATTACTTTTTTTCATGGACTAATAGCCCGGGATGTTCTCTTCAAAATGGTTTTTCAACCATTTCAAACGGGTTTTTCAAAAAAAAAAATTCTGTAGGAGATACAGCCGCTACAACATGAACATGCCAAAATCCTTCAAATGATTTTTGTCGAGTTAACTCACTTTTCGCATTTTTTACAGAATACCTACAGAATAGGTTATATTTGATGCTGAATTCAATGAAAGTGGTCTCAGGATACCGTGTGGATGTCCAAAGGATATCCACATAGCCTACCACTTTTAGAAGCGTGGAACTCAGCGGACACTTGAAGGAGTTCGCGAACTAGGCTGATACAATGCGGTACCTGTCGGAAAAATGTGATTGGGCAGCGGAAGAGTTTCCTGTGCTTTCTATATCAGTTTTCAAAGAGCAGTAGTCTTTTTAGATGTATTTTTGCTGCTTAAATATTTCTTTTACCAAATTCAAAGAATAGAACAGTTTGACAACAGAAAGAAAATCGAAAAATGTTGAAATGAAAAGTCTAGAACAAGGCATTTTCGAGATATCTTGCTGACGACCACGAAATACTAAGAGACCACTCTTATTGAATTCAGCATCAAATATAACCTATTCTAGCATTTTTTTTTGATTTGAGCGAAAAGTGAATTAACTCGACGAAAATCATTTGAAGGATTTTGGCATGTTCATGTTGTAGCTGCTGTATCTCCTACAGAAATTTTTTTTTGGAAAACCCGAGCCGATTTTTTGTAGCGCGCGATGGTTTGGTTAGATTGTCGGCCGTTCTTTTTTGTAACTGTTTTCCCAGCGAAACAACAATACAATGCATAACTCTTGAATGAAGCACCATGGGCAGAAATTCTTTTAGGGTTTTAAATAGGACGCTTTCCTCTATCAGCTTGCATAAGATTACTGCAAACGGAGTTTGGCACCTGGGAAGGTTTCCTCGTGAGGAAACTGCATCTACCAATCACCGCAAGCCAATTAGTATTATGCAAGTTAAAATGTAAAGACCATGGATGTTTTTTGAATAACGTTTGAAGGAAACCCATTAGGGACCTATGGGCTTCAGGTTATGAAGGAGGATGTCCGGGGGCATTAGTCTATGCTAAAATGAGTCCTTTCCGGCAGCACTGCCATGGTGTACCTTTCAAAACCGTAATTCCGGTAAATTCCGTAATTCCGGTATACCGTAATTCAAATGTTACAGACAATCTCTGAGGACCTGCCTATCGGCTAAATCTTAATCCTGGAAACCTCAAAAATGCGTGGCACATACGTTTTCGGGCGCGCTAAACCTCGTGGCAATGTTTGTTTTGTTGTCCGGATTAAACAAACATCAAAAGAAGAAATTTTCAGAAAATTCAATTTTCCGCTGTGACCGTACTAGAATAAAAAGCTGCTGGTATCTTCGTTTCTCAACAAAATTGCTTCAAATTTTGAAAACTTACGTAGTTTCGCCAGCTATCTAGCTCAAAAACGACAGAATTATTTCTCATTCTGAAATTTTACATGAAGATCTTCAGATATTTTCTGGAAATTATCGAAGGTTCGGTTTGTTTTTTATAGTTCTGGGCGTGAGATCGATAATTCTAACTTTCTTGAGCTGAATAGCAGGCGAAACTGCGTGACTTTTGAAAATTTGAATCAATTTTGCTGAGAAACAAAGACATCAGAAGCACACTTGTTACAGATGGAAGTGGTTTTGTGCGAGTCTTGAGTGAAGCATTTGAAGGAATTTTAGCATTTTAATCAAGCACTGATATATCTCACTCACGAGGGAACTGCCCCAAGTGTCCGCTCGCTTTTTTCTTGAAACCTAGTGGAGAATAGGTTATCGACTATGCTGATTCCGAATATGACAATGGTTTTTGCTGCTAGGCCTTCGGAGACCTGGTTTTC